>JADAQX010000086.1:0-101594 GCA_015476325.1 Cardiosporidium cionae
TCATGTTCATCGTTTGTTATCGTTGTTAAAATAATCAATTGCGCTTGCTCGCCGTAATGCTTTCCCCGATATGTAGTTCACGCCCAAATTGTCCGGGCATATCAATATTTCAAATCCCAAATCACACTTCTATTTACTTTTCTAGAAATCAAGTGATTTATGTTTTCAAATTGTTTTCATTGCAAAGAAGGCCGATTAATTAAAATTCTTTTTCACTTAGAAAACAAACTATTTTCGAATACAAAAGCAACATGTGATGCATCTTAGCTGTCTTGCAAAGTTCAGAAGATATGAGTTGTTGGAACAAAAGAAATAGTTAGATCTCAAAATTTAACTAATGCTAAATTAAGTGAAGTGAGAGCCCCAAGGCGTTTTTGCATACCCCTATAGTCTATGCAAGTCACCTTTAATGGATCATAGTTAGGAGCATCAGGTGTATGATTCGTAAATTAAAGAGATGGCTGATTATATTGGCAATAGTTTTTCAAAGGAAATATTCTTATTAAAAGTTTTAAAAGTACATTTTTAATGTTCATTCTTCTTGGCATTACTTATGTGTTTCTTTGATAAATTAAAGATGTAATAGTTAGTCTTAATGCAGCAAAAAGCATAATACCATAACTGATTCTTTATGCTAGTGCACCCACAAGTTTCTGATGTTTTAAAAACATATCGAAAATACAGATTTAATGGAGTTTAAAACCTAACGTAATTTTTTAATTGGCCCTACAACTTTTTGGATTTGATGTTTTGAAATGAGGTAAAGTTAATAAATGTGTTACATACTTTCTGTTCCAGCTAATCTCCTGGTTTTCTAAAAGTTTCCTGTCATCGCAGCGAGAGGCCTCATTTACAGGCAGTTGTGTTCAGAAGTAAAGGAATATATCCTACACTAATTTGTTTTTAATTAAAATTTTACTAAGATTTTGTAACAGCCGATATTTGCGTTGTATTGCTCGTTTTTGTTTTAAAAATAATTTTATGAAGTGTTGGAACGGCACACACATAGAACTACGAAGAAAAATTACATGCCAGAATTCCCAGGAATAAAACGCTACCAAAGAAAGGAACCAATTGTAGTGCAAACAATGATTTTTTAAAAAATTTATTTAAAGACGGATATACTTCTAAAGAATTCAATACTCCAAAAAATAATAAATAATGCAAAGCTTCAAAAACAATTTGGTCGCTGAAAAATGTTTTTACCCAGAAACAAAATAAAATTACAGGAAAAAATTTTGCTTCTTGTACGTAAAAATCAGTTCTAAACTTGCTATTTTAAGTGAAATCTTTTCTTTACTTGTAATTATAAAGGATTGCAGCTGCAGTTCTTTTAATTGAACCCATTCCACACTTGGGTCCGCACAAAAATTTGCACCTTTATACTTTTTAAACTTCACGTAAGTTGATTCGCCGCAAATAAAACTTTTTAATATTAATGGTAAACTTGCTGCTCTACACGCGTTAGCTTAAGTATCAGCAAAAATGCAGCAATGAAATAGTCTGTTGTCGTTTGGGAGATGCAGTTAGAAATATTTAATTAACATGTGATATGCCCGGACAATTTAGGCATGAACTCCGATATCGGGGAAAGCAATAAGGCGAGCAAGCGCAAGTTAAGATTGAATCAACGATAACGAAAGATGAACATGATTGGAAGTTAACATGGATTGAAGAAGAAGATAAAAAGGACTTTTCACTTTTATACTTTATATACTTTCGGTTTTTATTCTTTTTCCAATTAGATTTCCCTTTGCTGAAGCGTTTACCTTTTAAAAAGTTGTTTATCTTGTTTTGTTGAATTGTTTCGCTACAATAGTTTTTACTACAAGTTTTCGTTCTGATAACTTTTCTTAGTTGTTACATTGCGTAACCTTTTCGTTTTCTTTTGTTTATTGAGTTACGGTTGGCTTTCACGGTAATGAGCGTCGGTGGAGGTCTTACGAACCTACAAAATCTTTTCTTTTGATCCAAACGTCTACTTAGATGAATTTTGTCTATAGATTAATATTAAAATCAAGTTTCTAGTTATCATTTGCTTTCGAGCGATACGATCTCTGAAGCCGCGTTAAGTACCCGGGTATATCAACATAGACATTGATAAATTTTAACTTTTTATATTGATTGGCTCCCACAGTTTGGCATGGCTAAATCTCGGTCAAGTATAGCGAATTTTTATCTTTGCTGTTATGAGTACACACGGATATACAACTGTTTTGCTTGGTTTGTTGTCTTTGCAATATTTAACTTACGTATTCTTCTCTCATGGTTTCTGCGGGGTTTAAGTTTGAAGAAGTTTAATAAATTATGCTAGGCCTCCACAAGACGCCTGCCTATCTGATATTATCTATTTATGTTTACAATTAATAACAACAATTTGAACTAAGTGGTAATCAAATTTTAACGAGATGTTTGCATTTCACACACAGTTTCATTTTATCAATAATAAAGTAATCTAGTTTAATTTCAATAATGATGTAAATACAATAACTTATTCTGTTGGTATGTAGAATTGCTCAATGTTTTATCTTGCTGCTCCTATTATTAAATATTATGTCAAAAATTATTGTTACCACTGATGTTAGATTAATAATTAAAATATTACTTCCTCTGCAATGTTACTACGAATTGATCAAGATTTATTACTTTTATTACTAGTGCTTCCTGCAAGTATTTTATCCCAAATATTGTCTGTTATTGAGGTAATCTTGTAACCATACTAATTTATAATGAAATAATAAATCCATCGTAACAAGTAAGAATCTCCCATGGTTTCATTTTGTAATTCAATTTTGTATGATTAGGGGGGATATAGTTCCGGCTCCCTAATTAGTGCTTAAGTGCTCAGGAAAGGTAGATGCACTTACCTTGTCAAAAAGTGATTGCGAGGGGTACATACGTATTGTATATTCAGTGCATTAAATGCGTTTCTACGGAGAGATTGATACGCAGACGAGTAGGATTCTTCTAAAAAATCAGTACAAATCTACTTTGCCGCATCGATTTTTTAAATTTTAAGTTACTAATGATAACATGTGTTACAAGTGTATTTGGAGTAGGAATCTAATTTTTTACTGTCTTTGGATATTTTGAATGTAGATAGATATTTGTTAAAAACAGGATATGTTAGACTTAATGAGGAATCTATATTTAAGTGCACACGAATTCGGACGGTGTCAATAAGTACTAATCATTTACCCCCAATGTAATGAATACTAACCCCTTAGTGCTACAAATAGTACGGATTTAGTATGTTTGAGAGTAGTAATATCTGCGGTAGTATCCTTTAAGTAATTCTTCTTACAGTAGTTTTTAGACTAGGTAATCTTCGTTTGGTTATTTTATAGGTTTCTCTGAACATTAGGAATGTTCTAGCTTTATGCGTTTATCTATTTAGTTTTAGATACAAGTAGATTAGGTTAGTTTCATGTTATCTTTCATAGTATCAATTTGGGTTTGAACGATACTTAAAATAAGTTTGATCAATCAGGTTTGATCTTAGTTAAGAATTGAAACAACAAAAATTGTCTGATCTTTATAAAACGATATTCTTTCGTTCGCAAATAGAAGTATAAAATATTGCTCGTATTTTACTCTACAATTTTAAGTTTACTAGTTTGCATTATTCTAGTAGGTACATTCATAAATTATTGTCGGTAGAATATATATATAGGTTTCACGTTACGTAAGACTCTGTCAACCGTTAGTTCATCTACCTTCTCCCTCGAATTAACAAGACTCTACACTACGCATTACAGCACAAAAACCTCACCTACTTCTAAGTTAGCTTAGCCAGACTCTTTTAGAAGTTATAGAATCTTCGTGTGAGTACACGAAATTTCACAACATGCCATTCGACTCGTTGACAGCATGAATTTGCAGTGATATTTTAGGAATTTTCGCACGCACAATGCTTGAATTAGTTTTTTCAGCAAAAGACTCTTCCCAAATTTAATCCGAGGAATTTCCTATGAAATCAAATTTTGGTACCTGCTCATCGTAGTACTTAGAAGTCAAATTATTTTCACATAAATTCATTGAATTAAAGTTTATATTTACTTGTAAGCTTTATTTCGTATGCATGGCAACCTACTCACAAAAAGTGTAATTTCAACCCTTATAGTATTATGGAATATTGGTTTTTGTTCTTGTCAAAAGAGTCGATTCCCATGGAGTTTTACTCCCTTTTATAATGCCGCTATTCCAATCTCTAAAGAAAACACAGCACTCGTCGATTATAGAGTTTTATGATTACTCAATTAAGTCTTACAGTGTTGATAAAAAAATATCCGGAAAAAACCTGTTCGTTCGCTCTTACAGTATATTGGAAGTAAAAACGCTCTTTTTTATTTACGTGAGCGTTGCCGTGTTACATGTTTTGACTATTATAGAGGTTGCTCTTAAACCTTATGTAGTGGCAGCAAAGCGATATTAGCGTGCTCATTCACATGCTAGGTTTGTGCGCTTAGTCCAGCATAGTGACCGCAGCCTTTTCTTGCTCATTTATTGTTTCGAGGTTTACCCACTTCAAGCGAAGCAAACAATAAATACGTAGAGCATCATGCTTTTATTGAGCACTATTTCTCATTCAAAATTTTTCTTGCACATAACAAACTTTGTGAGGAGAAATGGATGACCTCTCTGCTACTCATCATCTTAACTTTTCGTACGTCGTCATTCCTGCTGACATCAACGAAGACGTTAAGTTGCTATCTTTCGCCGGGATTGAGGAAGATTTTAGGAATTTGATGAAATCTCATTTTCAAAGAGATATTCTGCATAAGAAAAACAAGGACGACTTCAAGCAATCTTTGAAAGACAGCTATTCCGCTCAATCACTTTCTTCCGATTATATAGATTCGGTTGTTTCGAGCATTCAAACTTATCAGGTACTTTATTGATTCAACTCTTTGTGTGATACTATCAGTTCTGTGGAGATAGAATCTTACTTTTGCAGGATGATTAGTAGCTCATTTTCATGCAAAAGTGCTTTGAGCTCTCTAAGATTGTGTCTACATTGATAGCAGAAGACGCTTTTCGTTAGCGCAACCTTGTTAGTTGAGAAACAATCGAAAGCAAATACCAAATAATCGTTCTTCTCGCTTTTCGTATAAATGGCCTGTTGCCAAATGCTATGGAATGTTCTACCGCTTTCTTTTTGAAATTTGTTCAGTGTCTTGTTTTCACCTGTACTGTTTACATGTTGCCTTGTTTTAACTTACCTCTTCAATGGTTGTAGAAAGCAGCCATCCTTTAGTTTTTTGCTACATATCAGATCATTCCGCTCTCATTGCCTAGCCGAGAAAATGGTTACGAATGTATTAATTGCTATATTGATGACATAGGAAGAGTAAAGCAACTCGAAGTGAATTCAAGAGCCTCTCGCATCTGCTCTACTGGTATTACTAGGTTTATGTTTAGGTTTTCATTTTGAATCACTTTCTATTGGCTATTATGTTGTACTTATTGTGTAGACAAGTTTATTATTGTTGATGTGGTGAAACAATTTAAGGAAACATGCATTAAATTAGATTCTGAAGCTATATAAAATTGCGTTTGGTCGAATTAACAATTGCTTAGCGTATTTTTATTTTATAGAAGAGGCACTGCCGTTTATTTATTTATAGAATTCATTGGAAAATAAAAAAATTTATTTTGTTGGTGAAGGTTCATTTTTCTGGAACCCATCACACATATTCAATACACGCCATAGTTGCTTCAGTGTGTTTATTAGCTCAATATTTTCTACTGGTATAAAAATTTTGCTTCTGTTTTTAATATTACTTGTCTATTCCCTGGTATATATTTAAAAGTCTATGCGAAGTTGTATAGATTTTTTGTAAATTTACTAGCCTATAAAAATTCCACGACTACGAACTTTGTGTAAATTTTAGATATTCGTGGGGATTGCTTTATTTCAAAAACATTCGATAATGATGATGCTTTTGAGCGTCGTAATTTTTCATTGCATGAATATGAATTATTACTGAAGACTCCTCCATCATCAAAAAATAGGTACGATTTCTCCCAAAAAAAAATGCCATTATTCTTTGTAAAAGTATGTGTTGGAAGGTGGAGTTTTTCTAAGGCACAACTTTTTTACTTCAGAATATTTTGGTGTAAGCTCTAGCCAATACAAAAGAGTTAACACTCAGAAATACGAAATCGATGGCTTGTCGATTTTTAGAAATACGTGATATATTTGTTTTGTATTATATTACCATTTTTCATCTTGTTGTCGAGTACATTTTCGTTTTTTTGTCTTTTTTCTTTTTACATACTTATGTTCTCTATTTTCTTCATTCGTAAAACTTCAAAGAATGAAAATAAGTTTTTTAATTAAAAGTAATCAAAGGAAAGCTGGTCTATCATCTTTGCGTAGGTGGAATCAGCAGGAGGCTTTTGCAAAGCTCTTAAAATCTCAAAGTGTGACAGAGAATGAGCAATCCGTTTCTATGCAAAACCGTACCACCTCAACAGCGATTTGTTGTAGCAATTGCGGTATTACGGACTCAGAAGCAGGCAAAGACAGAAATCATGAATTAAAAGTTAGTATAGTAGTTGATTGAATGCTCAGGAGCTTTGAAAATTGCAGAACGTTTGTCGTGCTAGAGATGGTAAAGATGAGCAGGCCCATACTTTTTATGCAATTATCCGACTGCTTGGAGAATTATCAGCGAGAAAAGTGCAGCACAATATGGGATAGCTATTTACTTTTCTGTTATTCGTATCTTTATATGACACAATATCTTTAGTTTTTCTCAATAGGCGAATGAGTGTAAATGAAAGAAACCTGGAGATAAGATTGGATAAGCTGTCGAAATAAAAACTGCAGATTTGTGAGGTGTAAATCAATTACTATTTGTAGAATCATGTTAGATGTATAGCTTGTTTAAATAGCGGTGGCTATTATTGAAGGTATACACACCATGATACTATTCATGATTTTTTTCGGTTTTGTCTCGTTTCTAACGAATTTGTATCTTTTTGAAAATTTCAGCAGGGAGAAACAACACAAGAAGCGTCCGCTCCCAAACTGAAGCATTGTGGTAATTGTCACAGAGTTGTATATTGCTCTAGAGAATGTCAAAAACATGACTGGAAGTTTCATCGAAGGCTTTGTCAAAAGACTAAACTTTAGAATAGCATTTAAATAAGATAATGCTGAAGAATAGCTAACTTTGATGTGCAGAATTGGTATTAGCAAGGAAGTGGCAGTTCGTGGAACGAAATGAACAATTGAAAAGAATTCATAGTAATGGCAGAAAGGAATTCTGTTTGTATTTCAACATCTTTCTAGTACTAATTCGTATTCTAATTCTTTGCTCTGTTTATTTTCCATGTATATTCATTGCATTCCTAGTTACATAAATGAGTAGTGACTCGATACCCCACAAAGCAGAGCCAGAGGCACGAAGAGAAATGATTTTCCTTTATTTCTTAACTGGGAATATATGCAATGCTGGACGTCTTAACTATCGCAGGAATAGTCTAATCGTTTTTTTACATGATGATTTATTCATTTAGGCAATTATTTTATGTTGCCGTTAGCTTGATCGACATTTTCTTTCCTGTTAGTATCACATTGCTACGAACACTCATCCTGCATTTGACATTTTTCTTTCTCGTAGATATTACGGGAAGAACAAAGGGCATGGGTCTTTGTTTCGTAGGTTTATTTTTTGCTTTGTTTATCGAGTTACAATATTTTTAAGCTAAGGAAATACATTTTAGAACAAGGGTCAGGATGATGCGAGAACATTCTCCCACCAAAGAGATCTTTTTTTTGTTGGGTAGATATGCAACAAAAAACCAAGGAGGGGAATTGCTAAACCACCGTTTTATTGTACAACTAGCTGCAAAGATTTTAAGTCTTTGGAAGCAATTCAGGAGATAATTTTCATATCATTCTCCTAAAAAAACGTGTTAAAACAAAAATCCGGAGGCCACATTTCTAATGGGAACACTTTGGAAAGTTTTCATTGCTAAATACTTCAGCATGTTTGCTTTTATAAGCGACCATCTGGTTGCAGCTTGCATATCTTGCTATGTACTTATTAAAATAGTATAAATTCATATGAAATTCAAATGTACTGTCGAACTACAGCATGAAATGTTACAAGATGTTATTTGAAATCAAAATGCACGGTTACTTTATCAGAAACACCAAAAGTGACCTATAGTAGATTGTGCGGATAACGGTTTGAGAAGTACTTGAAACCGAAATGCTTCTTTGCTTCGTTTGTAACACAAAATTTCGCGAGGGAATACTATGCGAATGACAACAATTTGAACAAAAGCATACTAAAAACATGCGAGGTGGAGAGAATGAAACATAAAGTACTTGCAAGACGGATGATTTCCGAAAATACCATCTCAGCTATTAAAACATTTCACTTGTGATTAGCGTCAGGCAATCTTAATCTAGTATCCAGTACAAGATAAACAGGGGCTGTATTGTGTTGCTATTTGTTTCTCATCGATTTTTTACGAAAACCGCCATTTGTTATCAAATGTTTTTGTTGAAGTTGCAAGCGGAACATTTCTGTTTCAAATGTATACACAATTATGGTCCAGAAAGGAAGAGAGTGAAGCTTTATTCGCTAGAAGCCTTTTTTCTTGCTATTCTTTGTTCCTCTGATTTTGCGTGTGAAATTAGAAATATTTTACTTAACGGTAGTATATTTAAAAACAACTAAGAAAAGCATGAAGATATTCAACTTTCAATTTGCTTTCCGAAATTAGTCTTGCCGACTGCTGTCGACAAGAAATATTGCTGCTTATTCATTTGTTTTCTCTTACTTCAGCTGTCTTTCCGCACTGTTTTTGCATTCATTGCTGTGATCTTGCCTTAACTCTAGCGAAACACTCTACTTCGTGACCGTTAATTTTCGCTTAATATTCAAAATTCAATTCCTAGTTGACACACTTGCCTAGTTGGAGCAACAATTATTCTTTGTTTGCTTTCATATGTAAAAATATATACACTTTTATTGGAATTTACAGACAGTAATTATATGTAATATAATTTCTTGATTTAAACAAATGAATTGAAAAATGTTTTAATTGCCTGCTTGTGTCAAAAAGTGCACGCCAAATGAGAAGACCAGAAAAATATCGAATAGAAATGCAATGCGAAAGGCTCACTTTAAGAAACTATTCCCATTCATTTAAGAATGGCTCAGTTTGATTTTACTTTTCCCACTTCTCATGTATCCGCATATTGGTTGAAGCCATAGGCTTCCTGGTACCTTGAAAATGTTTGTCTACTTGAATATTAAAATTCCGTTAATGACCTATTGCAATAACAGCTTCCGAAAGAAAATGGAGCCTTTAGTGAAATGGAAAAGAAGAAAAGTAAAAACATTGCTCTTTTTCTTGTTATTAGTTACTATTTCATGCAATTGTCTAATTTCTCTAGCATTTTATCAAATTGAAAGATAGAATTGATTATTGCAATAGGACAAGCAACTGTTTAAGCTTACATTTCAGTAATCAATATTTTCCTCATTCCTTTCATTTTTGTGGGAGACTCTCTTTGAAATGACTATCATCTTCAGGAAAGTCAGAGTGATTCTGCTCCGTTTCTGTAACCTTAAGGGAAGGGTTGGTGCTAAAATATTCTAGCCGCGAGGCAGAGAGTTGATGAGGCTTGATATCAAAACAGTCAGCACGTCGATATTTGGAAAACTTTTCTGGTAGAAAAAAAGGAATCTGATTCAGAGGAAAATGGTTTTCAGAAGGTATTATATATAGAAGAGGAGGATCTAATTTGAAATAGCGATTCATCAAGAGTGGCCTGCTAGACTTGGTGATAGTAATAGCACACGAAGAACATAGATTCTATAAACAGAAGAAATGCAAGCACATTTGAGAAAAGTGTAAGTGCAAAAGAACAGCAATAATATTCTGCAGTAACAAATGTGTACAAAAATGAATGACAACTAGGCTCAGAAAAAAAGTAAATTAGAACATTCGAGCCACTTACTTTAGTAATAGTGTTTCATGAATTTTTCGAAAAATATCTACATGATCTGTTCATCATACTTTTTTTGCTGTATCCTCTCATACCGGGAAATGTAGGGTTTCAAAGTTACCTGTGGAATGATGCGTATTTGAATATACCTTTGCAACACATCAAACATATCTCGCTGCATTTCCCACGATATGTATAGCCACGGATCTAAAAATAAGTAAGGAATTTTTACATGCAGAGCGACTCTGGTAAATTGATATGTAAATAGCATTTAGAGCAACAAAGGTAAAAGAATTGCCGTAACGAAAATGATGCACTTTTCTACCTTAACATTTGAATATCAAATTTTCATGCACCCTTCCATTTAACCTCTATTAAAAGTATTCAACATGTATTTTTCTTGTCATCTGTCAGTATAATATAATTTAGATACACCGAAAATCAAATGTGGAATGCATTTTGACCTCCAAAATTCACATCATACAAGTCAGCCAATTCTACCAAGCGGTTATCGTCGGCCTCAGTCCATTCTTTATTTTCATTGAGAAGTGGTTTCGCCTAAAGAGTGAAAATAAAGTAAATACAAAAATACAATTCATAAACATTAAAACTATGCCAAGAGCATGGTAAATAAACTTTTTAGAATACGATCAGATAAATTTCCAAAAAGCTCAAACAATTAAACAAGGAAGTACACACACACAACAAGATATTCAATGACGTTTGAAGTGAGTCTCCTTTTCCAACAAATTTGCTATTCCTTCTACATATAAACTGAAATTATGAAGAGATTTTGCAAAGGCTTGGCATTAAATGACATTTCACTAAAATATTTTCCAACACGAATTCATAAATTTATGTTTGTTTGGTATATCTCTGTTCTCGGAAAATACCTAAAATACCTTTATTTTCCTTTATTCATTCTTATTTGCATAAATTTTTTTTAAATTTTGTATAAATTTTTTTCTGTTATCCCAACCTGAAATGCATCCACATAATTTTGATAAGAATTTTCTGGCCAAAGACCGTGATTATACAGGCTGAAGTCAACATTAACTCAAACACATAAATAAGGCTATCTATTGGATAAATCAATGCAAAGACTAAATTCTTACAGCAAGAGAAATGGTATACTACGAAGTATAAAAAATCACAGATTGGGGAGTCCCATGTTTTCCACAAGATTCAAAAAACAATACACTAGAAGGCAAACCGCACTCTTAAATAACAACAAAACAGAAAATATAGATGAGATTCCTTGATTTATTGTAAATAGGCAAAGAGCATAGAGAAAAAAACATCGAATTCCATTGAAATTCGATTGATACCATACAGCACTGCATCCATAAAAATTATATAAAATGAAAGCTAAAATTAAGTTTTATCGCTCAACAAAAACTCTTCCGAAACATATCTTCTCTGCTTGCTGTTTTCTATAATTCCTCTCATCAATTCATTTTCTTTAGTTTATAAAATTTATTTCTTATTCTTTTTTCCCTCTTTTCGCATTCGTTTGCTATAGTAAAACCTCCCTGACTCTGGGAGCTTAGGTCCTACTTTATGTATTTCCACAAAAGTCGTTTTTGCTGCTGCGTTAGCCGATCCAAAACGTTGATTTCCTGTACCGAATTTAACCAATCACATCATTGTAAACAATACAAAATGTTGGGAGATTTTAAAAGATTAGCGGAAGAATTAGTAGCTGAGTCATGAAACATATTCGCAAAAGAGTAGCAAGAGCAAGCAAAAAGGCAAAGAAATATATGTAAGGCAAAATGAAGACATGAGTAAAAAACAGCAAATGGAGAAACAAAAATGAAAATCAACAAAAAATATGAAAACGGAGGGTAATAAAAAATGAAGAAAATGATATACATCAAATTCGACATATGCTTACAACTCTTAACATGAAGGAAACAAACCTCTTGAGTAGAAGAAATGAAATGATTCCAAGAACGAAAGAAAGATGCAATATCTTCCCAATTTTCTCCAATTTTAATTTCTTGAAGAAAAATTTCGATTGTCCAACCCGCTAACACAAAAAAGAAATACACGTGCATCTATCTTAGGAAAAAAAGCGAAATTGAGAATCCAAAAGTCACGAGAAAAACATAACGCTCAGCCATACGAATCAAAGTAACCAATTTAATATTAAAAGTACCCAAATTTATACCTGCATTATATAATAATAGAACGTCAATCAAAAAAACCAATCTTGTATTATTTGAGTTAATCTAAATTCGCACTCATTCGTTACTTCTCCGTACTTACTGTCTACAATTTGCATCAAGCAACTACTAGCCATCTTAACAAAATATTCCACTCTCTCGCTACGTCGTATTTTCTTTATATCCCACAACTTATTAGAAGAAAATTTTCTATAGAACAAGCACAACGGCAAAGCAGCAGCATAAAATAAACAACAAAATCAACAGAAAGTTCTACGTGGAGGAGGTTTTGCGTATGCTTCTGCAACTTGGCGATCTTCCTCTTTAATTTCTTCCACCTTTTGCCTCCTCAAATGTTGTCGAAATGTTTTAATATCAAAATATTTTCGCTGCCGGCGCTTGGGAGGTCCTGGCGTATATGTAAAACACAGAATTGTAACAAAGCTAAAACACATTTCACAGCATAGATGCACATATAGCATTTTGAGATTGAAACGTATGCCTGAACTATTCCTTCAGTAACACTTGAAAGGTCTTTTTTGTTTCACATGTATAAGAATAATACCTCCCTTAAAAACATTTTGCATTTAAAGAAGCATAGTATAAGGTAAAATACGGACATCAGCGCCGGAGAGAAAATGAATTAAGATATAAACAGTGCACGTAAATAAGTCAATACTACATTTGTTCAAGGATGTTGATAGAAGGAATATGGCTTTAATGAACATAAAAAACACACACTCAGCACGGGAACCAACTAAAAGGGAAGGGAACACACGTGAATATGTACGGGGAAGCATGAGATGTAATAATAGGAATTCTGAAAGAAACATATTTGTTAAATGGTGCAGGGGATCGATTCCCAAACATAATCAAAGATAATGTTGTTAGCTAAGATACGTCCTCTAATTTTTTAACTCGAATTGTCTTCAATGTCTGGCTTGTTTACAAGTTGAATTATTATGATTTAACAAGAGAATTATTCACTTAAAAGTGAAATTAAATTCCTAGAGAATTGATGGTGGATATTCAGATTCATTGGAGGGGAGTTCTCAAAAGTTACACTTTTAAATTTCACCCGCGATTCCATGAAATTTGAGTCAAGTTCAAAAAGTAAGCGGCTCATTCAGCTTTTTATTTTTCGTTAGATTTTTCAACTGCATCTCGCTCCCTCTCTCTAGATCTCAATGTTTCTAATGCTTCAAGTATCCGCTCTAAATTTACTCCTATTTCTACTATTTGACAGCATATTTCTCCGTTTTTTTCAACCACGTAAACTGCTTGTTTCTTTCTCATAAAATCTGGTATCCACACGATTGTAATTTGCTACCAAAATATAATCAAGCGTGCATACCCAAATCACATTGCTTTGGAAGCGAAAAGGAAAGCGTTCGTATAGATGGAACAGCAAATATTTGAATCCGACATTTTCTGAAAGAGAGTGAAGAGCATGCAAGGCAACTTCTTAGGTATGCCTTCTGCAAAAAATATGTTGCCATTAAAGAATTCACAAAAGGAAAAGCTCCTGCTACCGAGGGTTGCTTTTGAAGCAAAGAGTGACCTACAACCAACTAGTCAAACGTATTCTTTTACGCTTGCAGCAAGTGAAAGCAACTTTTGAGTTCATGTTAAAACCATTAATTGTATAGAAAAATGAGAAAATTCTACTTTATTTCTATAAAGAAAAACGTTACAAAAATCTGAGAAGTAAAATAAAAAATTTCGGAAAACCAATTTATTTTTTAAGCAATTCCACCAAATTGAATGGCAGAAAGCTTCGGGCATTCCGTGATACCCTTTTGAAATGACCATCAACGGGAAAAAAGAGATAAACAACTATGGAAGCAGAATCCCATACGAGAGGAGGAGCTGTATAATGGATGGATTTAATACGGCAAGCTTGCTTTTCCTGACACTTATTACACACCTCCAATCCTCAGCCAAGCCATGCAACGCTTACAAAGAGCAGAACTAGCAATCCGAATGAATGAAGCAAAAAAATGCTTGCTTTGAATTCTCAATCTTCTACCTTTTTTTAAGGAAATCCAAAATTATTTCTTTCGCTTTAATTTTTTTCATTGCTTGATTTATAATCCGGGTAATGGTGGTACTTTTTTGTCAAGGAGGGGCATGAAATATATTTTGGCATCCCTTTTGCGCGTGCAAGAGCTACTTAAAAGAGGCGTATTCTTTTGTAAGGATACAGCATAATCTTTCATAAAACTTTTTTTTCAGACATTTATAGTTAGCATAAATTGAAAAAATCTATTTACAATGAGGAGGTAAGGAGTAATAAGATGGAGTGTGCGCATAATCGCTGTTAAAATAATGTTTCGAGTTGTTTTTTTCGTAGTATCTGATTGCTTATCCGAGCTTTCTAAATATCAATAAAACAATTTAAAGAATAGTACAGACACGACTTATAAATTTGCTTCTCTGCTTTACAAAATGAAATAATGTGTAGCGTCTGTGTGCTGGATTAATTACTAAAGCATGGGCATTGTTTGTCATGTAAATCGATTTTATGACTCCTCGTTCTGTCAATCGTTGTTGTGTCTACTTCAATTAAGTAAATTTCTTTAGCGAAGAAGGAAGATGACGTAACCATCTATTCAGCTAGTTAATGGAAACAACATTAACGCGAAATTTCCTAAGGAAATGCAAGCCTATTTCTTACCTTTATAATAACAGTCATAAAAAGCAGAAAACATTATTTTCAGCTCATTCAATTGTACACATACACAGCGAAGAATGAAGATAAAATTGATATATAAGCTAGGGCCTAAGGGAAGTAAATTAGAAGAAATATCATATCTATGATATATATTGCATTCCCCTCAGTTCAATGTAAAAGCAGGGTTTTATGTCGAGGGGAAAATGGGGACCGCACGAACTTTAAATGCCGCTATGTCGCTTGATTAGGGAGTTTGAATCCATTCACGTGTACGCTACAAATAACTTGGAGAAACACCAGGATATCTGATTTATGATTGGTGTAAAACAATGATTATGCATAAAAGGTAAGAACTAAAAAATTGAATATGTCTAGGCAATACAAATTAAAAAAGGAAATGAAAAAGGATATGATCCAAATAGAATAGATTATCATGGTTGCCTTGGTTTCAATACCCGTAACCTACATCAACACCTAGCAATGTTAGGGTAATCTCTGATAAAAAAAATACGTTTAGCAATAAAAAAATTAAATTTTAGTTTACTTGGAGAAAAAAATGATTACTGTGCAAAAAATAAACGAGAAGCATATAAAATATGTGGAAAGCGTATCCAAAGTGAGACATGTGCTACACTGTTTGCACACTATGCGTATACTTTTGGCAAGAACAAAATTAGAAAAGTGTTCTGCAAATTGTAGTATTTATGTGATGAAGAGAAAAGCAATTCAATGAAAATCATGCCAGCGTTAAGAAAAAGAGAAATTGTATTGAAGCGGGTACCACGGGTTTTCTTCTTAATGTGCTTAATATTTGCGTAACCAACAATAACGAAAACCACATTACCCCTAGAATTGATCACTGTATTGTTTTTTAACACGTGATAGCAGCGCCTACTAGATTTGTTACAGACGCACCATAGTTACTGTTGAATTTACGTGAAAAACATTCTTACCAAAGAAGAACTGCAGCACCGAACAGTATAAGAAAATAAATGACAAAACTTTTTTATTAAAAAATGCTTTTGATAGAAGGATGTGTATACAAACTTATAAATTGGCCACTTTCATGTTTTGAAAAATATGTTTTCTCGGTTCCCACCCGACAGTTTATTCCCCACTACTCTAACTTTCTATCAATTTGTAAGTTGGTGCGCAAAATGCTACTACAAAATGTAGGTAAAGTAACCTGCTGAAGTTGCAATCATTTATTAAATCTGTGGAAACTACATTATTACTTGCTGAGAAAAAATGCATAGGTATTCTACAACATTACGTCATTCCACAGTGTTTCCTTGTATGAATTTATGAACGCTGTATTGCAATTACTACTTTGCCCCATTGCAAACTGTGCCATTACAGCGCCTAAGGTAATTCTACTTCGTTTTAGCTAAATACATTTCTCATTAAGAATTGCTCTTTTTGCTCTTTGACAGTTAAGTCGCTGTAACTGCCAAAACCGCTCTCTTTCTCTTTATAATTAGCGAGAACTTAAGTAGGCGCATTCCTTAGTTTTCTTCGAATGCTTAAAATGCACTTTTCTTCTTATCATATTTGCAAATAAATATTTGCTTATTCTTTTTTCAACTTATAAGCTCATTCTTTCTTTAGCTTGTCTTACTTAGTTATGAACGCACTTAAATACGTTCTTTCGGGAGTGAATACAATAGTGGGTGTGCATGCAAAAGTAGGAAGAGGTACACTGGTGGGCAAACACCTGCACGACTACTCATGAGAACGAAGTGGCGGGGGGAAGTCTACTGTTTTACCTTCAGTATAATGTTTGAATTTATTATACTCCATGATTAATGGACCAAAATCCCTCCTTCATAGTGGGATTGTACAGCGGCAATGTTGTTGGAAATTTTAATTCACTGAAAAGAAATCGTGCTATTTTTGGTTTTGTTCCTCAATTTAAAAGCCAATTTCTTCGTTTCCTGATGTATTTTTGACTAGATTCAGCTCTTAATTACAAGCAGATGCAACACAACATACCTTGATGGTGATTGAATGTAAACAAACCTGCTAAGTTTGCATTTTCTTTAACCCATCCCCATTGCTTATTCTCAGTCGATCCGCTCTACAAATAGATTTGAAATGTTCCTGTCTGTACTCTTCCAACGCTTCTGTTTTCATACTTGGCCTGCTCTTGGAATAATATCGTACAAAATCCTTTTTATTTTCTCAAAATGAAGGCACTCCTGGTGAAAGATGATAGTGTATATGCGAACAAGCTTAACCATTCTATTTTTATTTATTTCAAGTTTTGTTTAACTTCAATATCAAGTTTCGCTCTCTTCCCTATAGGATTTATGCATACGGTTGTGCTCTCCTTGAAGTAAGTAGTTCCAATATAACATTTATTCAAAACTGTGAATATTCCTTTGTATTACCTTTCCTTCTCTATTTTTGTTTACACCCTGTAATTTTTTCTTCTCTATATAATCATTTCTACGTGCTTCATGTTAATCCTTCATTGTTCTTGTTTGTGAGCTAAATTTTCATCCAATATAAGCTCATGTTAGATGTTTATATTTGTTTTTTCGCTGGGATCAATGCGATTGTGTGCGCTTGCTGAAGACTACTTCTCGTTGCAAGTTCTGTACTTTGAAATTGAGGCAAAACCTGTGCATGTGTTAATGTGAAAACTATTGCAGCTCAAAGGTGGCTTTTTCATAGCTATTATTCTTCATGAAATTGTTTTTAGTGTAATGACACGTCTCTTACGTTCGAATAATTTTAATAACGGACTTTGAGGTGAGTTACGTATTAGTGAAAAGATGTTTTTCCACGGAGAGCAGAGTGATTAGAGGCAATGATTGGAAAAGAAGAATTTAAAATACATTGTTGTTAGCTTTATATTAAATTTCTGCTTACCCTCAAAAGACGAATCGATTTTGTTTTATTCATTTTGAAGCTACCATTTTCCTTTTATATGTTACAACTTAAGCCTTGCAATATTATTCGCTGTTCCATTGATTTTTTTATTTAACTTCCACTTTCTGTCGTCCGTGCCTGAATGCTGTTTTTTTCTCATCGCATTTGTTTTTGTACTCTACGTCTTCCCATAACTTTAATTTATTTTATGTGATAAATTAGTGCAGCTCCTGTATTATCCTCTACTTTCGGTATGGCAGCGGAGCAGGTACTAGTTATCATAGTGGATGCAAATTGGGGTTCCCACTGTGTTATTCATTATCCCATTTCTTCCGCTCCAACGGAAAAATCACCTATTGCAGCTTCTTCGCTGCAGACACTCCCTTTGGAAACAAAAGAATTATCTTTCAAAGATATGCTGACTTCTATGTGTCTTTTTATACGTGCTTATGAACTCACTGCTGAATCTCGTCGTTTGGCTATTGTTGCTATGAATTGTGTTCGTTGGTAGGTATTGTTTGTATAAAAATTAAGAACGTAGAAGGATAGACATCATTGGCATGAAAATAAAATACAAACGTAATTTCTTTTTTCAAGGGATAGCAGAGGAAGATGAGAGGAGAATGATGTAGTTGAAAAAGGCAATATAAAAAGATGAGATGATTGAAACACTTTTAGTATCCATTGTGTAATTTTGAAGTCAATCCAAATAAAAATGGGGAAGAGAAACTATTGATATACCTATTTCTCAAACTTTGTAAAATAGTGTTTTCATTGTCTTTCCTGATTATGTCGAATTTTTCTAATGATTTGTTGAACGTATTTTCTATTCATACCTAAAAGTTTTATATGTGCTAGTGCTCCTATCCGCTTGTTCTTCATTTGTTTTCTCAACTTCAACGTTACATTTATTTTCTTGTCGAAGAGTTTGCCTGTTTTGCTTTTAAAAATAAGGAGAATATGTTTAGTTTACTAAATTTTTTGCCATAAGCGCTTACATTTACATTTTTAGTATCTTTTCATCCCCCTCTTTCTTTTCAGTAGTTAGTGTCATGGTTTATTTTTGCACATTTTCGTGTTTCGATGCTCGTTTTGTTTTTGTTAAGCCTTGTTGAGGGTGGGTGCATTCTACCTTTCATTTTGTGCTTTTTTCTTTACTTTACGTAGCAAAATTATATACGAAGGAAGAGGAAGAAATCTATTTGTTGAGGCTACGGATTCCTCTCGCTTTGATTCTATCACTGAGAAATTGTTTACATTCTTAGAAGAAGAAAAAAATATCGAGGGAAAGTCTATGTTGGCTACAGCCTTCTCCATTGGCCTCTGCTGTCAGTTTGTAATCCGTTTTTGAATTATCTAGTTGTCATCACTGAGAGTATAGAGGCCTGAGCATTGTTATTAAAGCTGTATCTAAACGACAAATAGGATAGAGGAACGTGCTTGAAATGGAACCAGGAGGGATAGCTTGGAGTATGAATTAGTACAAGGCAAAGCAATTAGAAGGATGAGGAGGGATACTAATGGAAGCCATAAAAAGGAATAAAATGAGTAGGCAAGCATAGAAAGATAGTGAGATACACATGCGGGTTTTGCTATCAAACAAATTTTCCTAAAAATGTATCAAAGGGATTACTCTGGTTTGTAAGGTATTGTCAATAAGTTAAGAGATTTTATAAGGGTATGATGGATGCATGACGAGCAAAGCAAGTAAAATATTGTTTAACGAAAAATGGAAAATTATGTGATATTTGAGAACAGAGTCCGCGGAATTACTGTTTTCTCATTCTAATAGATTGGTAATACATTCTGTTTGCGTTTAAGATTGAAATACGTTTTATTCTTGGTTATGCCTGATAAAATAGAATAGAAAGGTAAAACGTATCCTTGTTTTTATTTCGCTTTGAGAGATAATTTATTGCTAACTTAAGTTGTATGAAGTTAAAAAAACGGAAAAAATGTGCGCTAAGTTACGCAAAGCTTGTTATTCTATTTTTCCTTTTTCTGTCATTTTGTATTCTCTTCTTTTCATGATTATTTTTTTCAATTAAATTTTATTTGAATTTTTATCTTCACGCAGATCTCAATAAAATAAAAAAAGAATCCCCCAAATCTGAAGGCCATCTCCTTCTTCTGGATGCATCTTCGAAAAACTATTACTCTTCTCAATATATAACATTGATGAATTCTGCCTTTACTGCTGCAAAAAATGTAATAACAGAAGGAATTGTATATATAGAAATATAGAAATTCAATTATTATACAACATAGAGTCCATAATTCACCGGCACTTCACTCTGTATAATTTCTTTTGCTTTTCACTTTTTTTTTGCTTGCCATGTTATCGAGTAATGCACCATTTTGTCTGTTTCCATTCCTGAACAGGGAATTTTATTGGATACCTGTGCTTTAGGAACTACCCCTTCTGTAAGTTTTTTAAGTAGTTAGAACGACCTGCATAGGAATCTTCCAACACGTTTAGCTTTTCATTCTGCAGGGTGTATTGTGTACTGTATGGCTCCATTTCCTTAATCTTAAATAAAAATCCCCTTTTTTTATCCCAATATTTTTTTATTCTCTTCTTTTTTTTCGTGTTTTTGCGCATATTGATTTTCATTTACTGAAGCAATGGTAATTTTCTCTGGTACCATTTTTTTGTTTTATAGAGAAAGTTTTCTCTTCGGCTCTCATATTTTGTGTTTCCTCACCTTCATACATGCCTGTTTTCTCTAGTATTTTGAGTAGTCTCATGCATTGCTTTATTTTTTATCCTTTTAGACAATCCCAGAACAATTAGTCGATATCACCGGTGGAGTTTATATTCCTTTCATGAAAGGTTTGAACACCCACGTGCAGTTAGACCTCTCAATGGCTCTCTCGGAATTACTTTTGGTTAGAGGGGGTGTGAATTCTCACTCTTTATGGTGTGAATACTCATTTTTAATGGTGTGAATACACCTCTATACGCTTCTACTGCAGCTATGTTGGAATAATAGTTTTTATAAAATACAATGGGGGCATGCAAGGAACTAGTTTGTGAAGACATAAATACATTTAATGCAGTATTAAGAGAACCAGAACTTTCTATTATTTATGATGCAAACCCTAAAAATACGTTCCTATGAGTGCTTTCAATGATAGTTTTACGTTGTAATTATTTATTGCTTTTGTTTTGTAACTTTTTTTAAAAATCCTTCGCATTCTCTCACTGCTCGATTTATCTTCCCATGCAACCCCTGCCCACAAACGCTATTTTGTTGTATCATTCTTCTCTTTTTGATTCTATGTTGTTCTGCAGTTTCATTTTCTACCTTCCAAAAGATTAAGAAATGTGGTATCTGCTATAAAACACCAAGACCGAGCAAATAATGCCGTCTGTTTTTGCCATCACAAAGCTGTAGATACATGCTCCGTTTGTTCCTGCTGCTTAGCCAGTACGTTTATATATACCGTTAGTTTTCGATTTTTAAAAAAATTGCATTTTGTTTGGGTTGTTTCAAAATATTTTTAATGTCTTAATCCATGAGAATAGTAGTTCTTATACTTTTGTACGATGGAGTGGATGAAAAGAACGGCTGAGGCGTTTATGGGGGGTCTGTACGAACACCTAGTGAGACACACACCCAAGAGAAAAATAAGAGATTTTTAAAATAGAATTGTCTTAATGTTTCTATGGAAGCCCATCCGCTCATCTAAGCAAATGTATCTGTTGGAAATATGATAGGAAAAAAGAGTTGAAAGCGTCTTGGCGTAATGTTTCCTTTTTTTTATGCACTAAAACGTAGCTGTTATAGTTCGGTGACCAAACATTGTTTTCATTTTTTTTTAAAAAGTTGTTTTCCGTATCAGTTTATTGCTCAGAAATAGATGAATCTACTGGGAAAGAGCGAAAACATTGCCAAGTGTGTGGGTAAGTTCGTTTTGTATCTTATGATTTAAGTGCTGCACATTCTACAGTTTTTCTACATGTTTTTTTACTTTAGAGCGCGTTTTACTCGGTACACCGTGCAACAGAAAACCACTGGCAGTGTCCTCTTTTGAAATTATTTTGTGTACGAAAGATTCTCTTTCACTTTTCATCACTACACTTCTGTTGTAGTTTCATCTTCATGTGACGTACGCGTTGTTAGCTAAAAAGCTACAGAGGTAAATTCTATGTTATTTACTTAAGTAAAGACTTTATTGAATAAAGACTATTTGCTAAAAAACGTATTGTCTACTAAAAAATTGCATTAAAAACACTTTTTGCAGGGACAATAGTTGTTCTGTTCATTGAAACTTTAAAAAACAATTACACATTTTGATGGATGAATACGCTCCTTAGTGTTTAAGATATAGCACGTATTGTAGAGCTAGGAAAGTTTTCTTTACAGATGCAACGTTCGCCATTCATTGTTGGTTGTGCACTCAACATATTGCGTGTGATGTGTTACCATTGAATATGAAAAAATGTAGTTAAAAAAAGTACAGTTCTGCCATGAATTTAAAGACAATGGAAATATTTTTTAACTTTCTGGTAGGAAGGTAAGGGTACTCTTTGATTTCACGACATAGTTACCTCAAAATTATGAAAAGCAACAATTCCACTGCGGAGGTAGAATTAGAGTAGCGGATACGCCCTCCTTTCGATTTCGCAGCACTCCTAGCGAGTGGGATTCTTGTGCAGCACAATAATCTTCATTTTAGAAAATTATGAAACGCTTAAATTGCTACGCTATACATCCTTTGAACCTCTCTTTATTTCCTCTCAATTTTTCTTTGACAACCTACAAGCCGTTGAAATGACAGGAGTGATGCGAAATTAAGGAATGTTATAAAAGAAAAACAATGGTGATTTGTTAAAACCGAGCACACATTCAAATATTACAATCGTATAGCGTTTCGTGCAAATTCAATAGAAGCAAGCGAATAAATTCTGTGATACCTTCCAATTTTACAAGACATAACACCCCAATACACTATTACAAAGTTTCCCCTTTACATAACTAATAGAATTAGCTAATCCAGTATTCATGATATACAGAGATAAATAAATATTACGTTCACAAGCAATTTAACTCCAATAGCCTGATTTTTCAAAGTAATCAGAGATTTAAAAGATAATGCACAGCAACCTAGCAGATATAGCAAGAAAATTGCTTTTTGAAATCCATTTGATGACTACAAATAATTACATCATTTCTTATTGCAAAAGCGCAGGCACGAACAGCACTTGATAAATTGTAAGCATAAGAAATTATGAAAAATTTCTACACTTGAAGTAGCGAATGAAAGGTGAATAAAGAAACAAAAAATAATAAACAAACGTAATACAGCCGATATAAATCTAAGCAAGACGGCTTAAAAGAATAATCATTGTAAATTAAGCTAGCATATGGATTAAAGAACAAGAATACAAATACATTGCCACAGCCCACAGCAACATCCATAAGCACCCTGCCGTTCTGAATACAATGCATATTTTGCATACGAGTAGAAAACCAAGAAATACGATGGTATGCGTTGAATGTTCAGCCCACATCGCTATTCACACAAGTACCATTAACTTAAAAAAAAACTTTTCAGATTGTGAAATTTCTGAAATATCTCATGCTTTATACTAAATATGCAAAAATTCGTTACGTTATTAAAGCTATAAAAGCAATTCAGCACTACAAATATCGTCTTTCAGGGCAACTAAAACACACTTCAAAAGGTCAACCAAAGCGGAAGTTTATTCGACCTGAAAACTTCACCAAGAATAACATGTAAAATTAATTACTTCGCTTCCAAGAAGACACATTCATACACCACCTAAAGAAAGAAGTGGCTTACTCTGTCCAATTAAAATAAAAGAACTTTGTCTTACCCCAAAAAAATCAAATTCCACGTAAAAGATGTGGTAAAAAAGAATAAAAGTTTTCTCAAAAGCCATCATCTTGACAACAACTTCACATTACGCATTGAGTTCAATGCACCAAACATATATTTCAACACAGGGCAATTTGCAACAGTTGCGAGTAAAAACAACATCACAAAGCATATGAAGCGCGCAAACACACAAAATATTGTGGATAGCCTGTACAGAGAGCCAAGAACAGCATCTAATAGAAAACCATCAACACAAAAAGATACAAATATGTAAAAATTCTTTTAAAAAAACAACTGCAAAAAAGAAAAACCGCAGCACAACCTTCATATTTCGAGACGTTTTCACGCCTTTTAAAAACTGCGATTTTTCCTCTCAAACGAAATTAATGGATACCATTAGGGTAACATTAATGGCTATAAATACTTCAAAAAAGTATCTTATCAAATGAATGCTGTATGTATCCATTTACGTCCCGACAAAACACGTTGGTTCTCCTAACCGACATAGATCGGAACCGTTTGTCCTACTGTAGCCTTTTTTACTAATTGATAAGGCCTAACCTTAGGTGCTTCTCTTTCTTTATGCATACGCTTAACTTAGCGTCTAAACAAAAAATTTCAAACATAAAAACACCAAAAAGTATAATCAGGAGCTAAAAAAGCTAGCTTACAAGAAATTTTTCTACTCAAAAATTTACACCGCAATAAAACAACTAAAAGAAGAGGATATTCCTACAGTGAGGAATGCTACCTAGAACTACAAAAATCATGTAAGACAGTCTCAAAATGAGAGTAGTATCAAGCCAATTTTATACAACTTGACCGAAATAAAACTAACTTGTCGGTGAAGCAATCTATACAGCAGGTGTAATCCAAACAAGCTTCTCCATTAATCAAAACAAAAGTCACATTGAATGCAACACCCAACATATAACGACAACAGGACACCGTTTAAAAGAGTAATACATTACAATAAAACACAAAGAATATACGATCTCTCTAATAATAGAAGCCGTAATCTCAATTTTTGTTTACAGATAACGCTCAAAATCCCCGCATTCTTGTCTCAACTACAAATGTTCATATACTAGAATTCTTATTTGCATATCCTAGTGGTAATTAAAAGAAATACTTCGATTGCGTATGTATGTATAGTTGTTTAAACTTGTAGTTGCAGTAAAACTCATTTATCTTTGAGATAAAAAGATAAAGGTCATATATTAGCTTCTATTTCCTCTTAAAGGTATCCCTAACACCTCTTCGTGAGTAATCTAAAATTATGCTACGGCCCCAAAAAACATTTAGTTTTTCCTCAGCATACAGGGAACTTGCAGCACAACCTCTCACTGTCATCAAATTAAACTTTTTTGTTTTCTATCTTGGAGAGGACGTTGAATAAAGCCTAAAATTTCCAGAACCATTTCGTTACACGTGTGGCTGCCCGCCTTTCAATTCCATTTTCTACAAAGTAATTTCTGAAATGGGAGTACTGAGACGCTTCATTTTATTGGCAGCTTCAAAAATAAAATATATAAATTCAGGATGATTCAGTGGGACACCATGATTAAGAAGATATTTCGCAGCTTCTTCTACAAGACTTTTATCCATTGCGGATGATACAAACGTAGCAAAAAAGGGATGAAGTCGGATACAGAAAATTCCATTTTCTTGAATGATAAAAAGAGATAAAGCCTTTGAAGGTAAAGCTTGGGGGGAAGTTTTAGGAGAGGAAGAAACAAAAGATGAAGTTTGCCATCGATGCTTCGTTTTTACAGAAGACGGAGTCGAAGCTGACTTAGAAGGAAGCGAACACTGTCCATCAGAAGAAGGTGTAGATAAATGCGCACGTACAGTGGAACAAGTAGAAGAATCGTCAGAAAAAATAGGGGAACACATAAAAGGGGATGGATGCTTCTCAGCCGTAGGTTTCTCATTTTGTAGCACGTCATGTGACACAGCCATTCGAAATGTTCCTAACACAAAGTTTACGCATACATTCACAGGTGAGAGAAGATTGGCAAAATGTGGGAGAAAAAAGCCACCACCACGCAGATATACAAAGAAATGTCTCTTTTAAACAGAACCAAAGTAAAATCAAAAAATGCAACGAAAATGCCAAAAATTTTATCCACGGCAAGATCTATCCATAACTATGCATGCATAGCTTTCTGAAACCGCCAACTCAAATATATTACAGCCACACAAGCAAGATATATTTTCTATGCCTTCCCATTCAGTTGAAAAGGTAGGTCAGAGCTTTCAATGCATTTCCTTCATCTACAGTCTCTAAAAAAGAAACATATAAATCACACGAAAACGCTCTCTTCATCTCTGAATAAGAAAAAAGTTCATTCAAGCAGTTTCTCCAAAAGTAACGCAGGGTAATTCCCTCCCTAAACCAACCTGAATCCTCCCAATCTTCCATATTAACACTCTTAGTAGAAGAAGAAAAGGATTTCGGCATCAAAGGATCAATTTTAGAGGGTTCAGAGGTAGCGTTTAAACAAGGTGAAGCATCATTTCTACTTATGGATAGAGACGGTGGAGCACTAGAGGAGTTGCAAGCTCTATACCGCGAGTCACGAGGGTAGTAGGAGGGCCATAGATGTGCACAGGGAGGTAATAGATCGTGCAAAAGGTTAGCAGGCGAATGAGAAGGGGAAGAGGAGGAGACGACAGGATCACAATCAAAAGAGGTTTGTGACGAGCTACGAAAAGAGCTTTCTGCCAACACTTCGTAAGATGGTTGCACAGACCCATGACCTTGCAACGTTACAGAACTGGAATAAACGTTTCCATCGAGGCCAGAATAGTCACACACTGTGTTTCTCACGCGTGAACTACGGCAAGGAATCATGGGAGATAAAGTTAGAGAAACCAATGAGGAAGAGGATACTTTCGTCCCCACATTTTCTGCTTCGGTGAAAGGTTTAGGTTTGGGATGACTTTGAGGTGGTGAAGGTGTGCAAGACATATGTGGCTTGATCGGTGTCTCCTGTTGAAGTATTTCTTTCATTGTAGAAGATTTTGTGCAGCAAGGAAAATCTGAAGATCCTGTAAAGTCTAATGACCTCACATAGGATTTTCTCTCGGTTAAATTAATAGAGAGAGAGGCGGATGATCCTACCAAACACGTATCCTTTACGCTCGAGTCGGCTTCGGTTTGGATGCATCGTAACTTCCTTGTACCTTTTCTTTTCTTACAGAAAGAAATAGAAAGATGTGGTGGTAAAACCTTAGACGTGGTTTTGCAAGACGATACCACGGGTAATTTCTGAAATAATAAAACCTAGTATAAAGTTATCAATGAAGAGCCATAAAAATTCATCTATAAAAACAGAAAAAACGATGCTACTCGCAAAAGCGTCGATGTTAATGAATATAGAGTGTAAGCTTTAAAATTTTCCTTCTATTTGTTAATTTGCTAAAAAAACGAATATGCGCGCACATATGCCTCTCCTGCTATCAAAAATATCCCTTCTTTAAAAAATTACCATCTTACAGATAATTCTATTTTTTGCAAAATTATAAACCATACAAAAAACCGACTAAAATCATTAGGAGTTCTAATCTTACTTCAGAATCCACAGGCTCTTTCTCGTTGTTAGAAACGTAATTTGATACCATTTGTGAGTAAATTTCAACAGCTTTCAACTTCACAAATTCAGGAGAAACTAGGGGTGAACTATTCGACGAAGTATCGCCTCGTAATTCGGCTTCAATGCGGGCGAGCATAGCTAAATCTTTAGCCAAGGAACCATGTCTAATTCATTTGAAGTGAATAGGAAAATTAAGTAGAATGCGCAAGAAAAAGAAGCATGTATTGTATCAAATGTAATAAAGATAAAGAAGAATGCAATGCAAAATAAAATAAGAGCCACAAAATATTAGAAATTGCGAAGAGGAGACAAAAGAATTAAAACAAAAATTCATTTTTTTTTCCACGATAAACGCAACATAGAAAAATCAACTTTTTTCATGAAAATTCGTAGCCAATAAAAGTAAAAATTACTCTATGTAAATTGGAAGATGCACTCTATTCCCATTATAAAAATTTTCCCGGTATTCTCTGTAAAAAAACAACCAAAATACTACAACTTTTTCTCCTCACCTCGAAACACTAAATGTTTTCCATACACGGCGGGAGCGCCTAGATTTACTAGAATTCCATTCCGCCACCCATTTTTGTTTGCCTACTTTCCAATAAACTCCTTTTATTAGAGTGCATTCACAATCCGTTATGTTTTTTCGACTGCGACGCGTCCCAGGTCGTAACGCTAAAATTGCAACCAGGGAAATACAGAGAAAAAGTATAAAGTTTGAAAAAAGTAATAAAAAACAGATTCCTGCGACTAGGAAAAAACTCGTCATAAAAAAGAAAAAAATCAAAGCTACGCAAGTTTGCAAAAAAACAAATCTCAAAAATTCATTTATTTGTTAGTTTACTAAGAATATCTCCAGAGATGTATGAAAACATGAAAATAAACCTTTTGTGTCTAAAAAAAAAAAGAACAAGAAATGAAGAAGAAAACAACATTCATATACTAGTGAAAACTATATATAATATCCATCCCTCAAGAAATACAACCGTCCAACTCACATGAAAAACCGATGTGTTTACCCTCTTACTTGTAGTGTACCTACAAAAGCACATTTTGCTCATCCAAACATCTTACCTTCTACAAGCCGTTTAAATACATAATCATTTTTCCATATTCCAGACTGTGCAGAATTTACAGGCGTAGTTGGAAGGGAATCCATATAAGAAGCATTTACTTGTGTGCCATTACACGACGTGGGGATGCTGGAAGGAGAAATCTTTGGACAGCTTTCCAATTTGTAGGAAGGTGAATTAAATTCAAAATTTTCAGATTTCTGTATTTCCTGAACGTTTAATGAGTAAAATAATTGATTTAAGACAAGAAAACCCTGCTTCCAACATTAGGAAAGTACTGTATGCAATTACAGCAGTCTCCGTAATGTAAGAAAACGAAAAGATCGGCGGAAGTACGAACATTGTTTTCATCACAAACAAAATAAAGAATCTTTCCTTTGACCCAAATAAATCCACATATTTTTACACGCAACGAGAGCCCGCAAGATCACCACCTTTCATTTTCTGTATAAACTATATGAAAATAACCCCATTTTACTTCCTCTTTCTTCACACGAATGCGATCATCTTATCAATCTATAGCTTGCTCCTCTAGCACGAAAAACAAGATGTATATTCAATAGCTGCACCATGGTCATTGCAAGACTTTCTAAAGCTTGGTTTACCATGTATTTATTAGAGTAAGGGTATTTCGCAGCTCTATAGCATTTTTTTATCCTGGTATGTTTTCCTTCATAGTAAGGTCGCAACAAGGAGGAAATTGAGGAAGAGCGTTTGTGTGGTACTTTCAACACATCGGATGAAGTTGAAAAAGGGAAACTAGATCTCATGATAGGAATTTATCAAAGTGACCTCAAACGGCATCATATTTCCCTTTGTTAGAGGAGATAGCAAACGCACGGTGCTCGTCCGTACTCAATGCAATAACCACAAGTCTTTCCATATACACATGTATATAGAAAAAAAATTGGACACAGCCAAAATCATTTCAGGTCTTCAACCTAAACAAAATTCCCGTTTTTCTTATATAACCACATTCATTGCATCAGATATGCTCACATATTTTTTATGAAGTAGAAATGCTGAGTAAAAGATTTTATTTAGATAAACTATATATACACCTACTTTGTAACAGAGGGCATTGCTACTACGCTAGCCTTCGTAAAATAAAGTTCATTGGCTCTCATCTAACGTAATAACAGTTACCTCGTACTCTCCTCGTATATCTCCCGTTCATCAAAAAAAAGAAAAGAATGAACACATAGCTCGAGTATCAGCGCTTATTCGAAATTTCGCCACCAGAAGCCCTTCCATGTATTGCAATGCAAATATATTACAGAAACTAAGACACGCCCAGAATCACGATTTACCAGCATAGAATCATTTGAGGCAAATTATGTTTTTACTTCTAACAAAAAAATTGCCACGCGTCTCACGAATTTCCTACGCGTTTCTGTATACGTCCTCATTTAACAATGTCTTAGCAATATTAAGAAATTCTCAACGAATGAAGTATGCTCCTACGCAAGACAATCTAATGAAACAAGTAAAAACATAGGAAGATGCGCTCGATAGCTCCACCCTAAAACCTCACTCGCTTCAATTTCATTTTTTCTGTTCTATTCTCAATACTCTCCACAAGTGAACTTTCCAAACTTAAAAATTACATGATACGCATACTCTAGACCGTTGAAATGCATGCATTCCTAATTCATTGTTTTTCCAGTTGTTTCACCATTTGTAATAAAACAAAAAACTTCATCTTTGGTATTTTTGGCC
The DNA here is from genome assembly GCA_015476325.1 of Cardiosporidium cionae. NCBI lineage: Eukaryota > Apicomplexa > Aconoidasida > Nephromycida > Cardiosporidium > Cardiosporidium cionae. The sequence continues at coordinate 29,934 of JADAQX010000086.1, forward strand.
ATTTCAGAAGCACTTTAGAATTGTCTTACTAAAAAGCACTTACATAGAGGGTCAGTCAGGGCTTCAAAATCAGAACCTAAAGTAGCCTTAATTGAAGTACAAAGCGGGAATTTCTTTTAGTCCTTTCAAAAAAAAGAAGGGAAATTCCAAACAAAGAAAAGAATCTGTTTTAAGATAGTAAAGTATCATCACATAAAACGGGTGCAACAATCTCCAAAGGCAAATAAAACTCTTAGCATCGTAATTGCATGCTTGCAGAAAAGAAAAAAACGCAAACGCACTGCGGGGTCATACTTTCATAACAATGTAAGATTTAAAAACTGAATTGATGTACACGAGTAGAATTGATGTACACTAGTGCAATTCAGAAAAAGGAAAACCCACTTTAGCAAATCAAAAAATAAATGTAAAAATTTTATTTTTCACTTTGTTAAGACTAGAAGAGAACAGATCAACAATGCAATTCAACAAAGAAACAAGATATCAAAAAATAATATGGGGGTACAAGGGAGAGGCCACGAAATAAAATGGTTCTGCTTCGACTAAAAAGACGAACAACGAATTAGGTCAATATATAAAAGAGTTTTTGGAGCCAAGGATTGCAAAAACGAAAATGTTATGCGTTGGATTCAGACTCAGAACGAAGTTAGACGAGACAAGTGGTATTTTCAACAAAATAACAGCTTTTCCAAAGAACATTCAGAAGTAGTTATCATCGAGAACATCGGATGAATTGACCTAAGTTTCTGAGAGAAAAAGTAGCAGAAAATATTAAGTAGACTTCTGAAGAAACTTCATGACTCAGGGAAGCCTCAATGGCTTCAAAAAAGTTAGGTGGTTATATTACAATGCACTTTAGTGTTTAGGCTATCTTCACAGTAAAAACTACCGAATAAATCCAATATTCAAACATGAGACTCTCAGAACCTATACAATCCTACAAAGAACTCATAAACTTCACTTTTCCTCTCATTGTATCTCAATAATGTCTGTTCCATTCCAATGCACACTGACAAAAAACATGAAAGCAGCTTGGATCATTGCTGTAAAGCATAGGTAGCAGCATTGAACATTTCTACGTTTCTATGACAACCAAAACTTCTGGCAGCCAAAAATATACTTGAGAAAAGTTATACGATTGATTATCTGCGGGAACAGAGTAAAATAATCATGTGTAATACCTCCAAAATTAAAGAAATATGGTAAGTATAGACATTAGAAAATATCATCAAAGTGAAGTGATACGGTTGATCGGATAGAAAGATCAATACAAAATTATTCAACCGCAATAAAATGGCTCAGCTGTCAGTATTCGGAGTAACTAGGGGATCCCTAAAATTTACGTATTTGCAAATAAATATTAGCCAAATGACCATTTCAATATATGTAAAACGACAAAGTAATTAATTATCTAATTTACCCATAGAATGAAAAAACATGCATTCCTACTCCAAAGTATCTCCCACGAATTCAGTTACTTTAAGAAAACAGTTTTTTAATTCTGAAGGTCATAATTCCGTGCAGAGTCCTTCGAGATGAAATTAAAAGAGCTCATGACTTGTAAAGCAACAATACTAGTGAAAATGATCGCAAAAACAGCCGACTGGAAGCACCACAATTTAGCTAAACTACTTCAATGAAAAACGAAAGTTTAACTTTGTGAACAGTCATTTAATAGCTCGGAGAATGTTCAACACCTATCAAACTGGGTTCCCGCGATATCGCGCGTTTCAGCAAACGTTCTCAAGAGCGTGCCATTGTTGTTCGGCGACCCGTCAAGGATCTTTCGGTAACTGGTTAGTGTGTGTTCTCTTTCGTAGTGACGCGGCTTCTAGGTGCAACTGCGACGCTAGAGGAACAACTAAAATACGAAATAGCTTAGCAACTAGCGTTAAGTGATCGAGAAAAATGGGAGGAGCATTTGCCTGCAATCTTTTGTTGTGCGCCCTCTAATGGATGAACAGATTTGCACGTAGTGCTAAGAACACAACAATTGTTGCCACGTTTTACCATTTCAAAAATAAGCTTGCTTTACGTAACTGACCGTATCTAGGATGAAGAAAATATTCAAATATACTTGTTGTACCTGTATCATTCTCCTTATGAATACTGAACTTAAATATCTTTTTCATGCCCTGTCCCAATTACTTTGAACAAACTCGTAATACTATCTTCTGGATTTCTGCTTTACTACATATAATTCACCCATACCTCAAAGAAAAACTACTTTTCTTCATTTTCTTCGAACAAGTTGTAGGCAAATGCGAAAGTGACTACGTCTTATCTTTTTACAATTCTGTTCATGACGTAGAAAAATTTCAAAAAATATAATTGGTTACTGTCTGTTTGCCCACGGTACATGCTCTACTAGGTAAAAAAGTTTACTTTTTCAGCGTTTCTTATATTCAAGTTTGAATATAAGGTTGCTGCAACCGTTTGATTATTTTTCTGTTGTTTCGTAGTGCATATAAAAAGCAGCATCAAAAATTTTCGATTTTCATCATGTTTTAAATATTAAGATGAACGAGCATCAAGACATATTTCACCAAACATCTTGTGGTAGGCATGCATTACTACTTTTACCATCATTTTAGAAACAATATACATCTGCCAACAGTTGCAATACATACAGCGAAGATTTTTATTACGTAAGCTATTTTGTAATTCAATTACGGAGCAAGTCGACTTATATTCTATACAACGAATAATTCAAAATTCTGTACTGAAACGTTAATGCAAGGAGCAGCTATAATTCCTCTAGCCACTTTCCATTATTAATTAAGCAAATTATCAGCTAGAAGGAAGCTGATTGTGCCGTTACGCGTTTGATCGAAAATATATCGAAAATGATTCGTGGTTTACTGGCATTGATGAATTGCTATTCATTGTTTTTTTTAAATCAACATAGGTATATAACTTCTTCGTGTGTTCACTCATATTTTTGCATGCAGAGCAAGTATATCAGCACCCTTCACATTGAATGGCTTCTCGTATTGTCGTAAAGAGGAGTTAATGCACCTCGTTACACATGTTTAGCAAAGTAAGCAAGAATTTTCCTATTAATCCATCAAAATTCTATAGAAACATCATAAGCATTGGATTGTATCACTTTAAGTTGGAACTTTCCACTTACTGCTGCAAACGTATTTTGAATTGCCACGCGACGTGAAGGAGCGAATGAACTGCAAACATAAAATTGTAAGAAAGTTCTTTGTACCTTTGTTCCAATAATCAAAAGTTTTACTGAATTTGTTATATAAAAACAAACATTTTTCCCAGATTAAAGCTTATTTTCACATTCTACCAAGCCATTAGTGCTATCACAAAACAAACAAGCAGTTGGAAAGGATGAAAAAATGATTGCACCATTTATTCTCTAAACTACAGTACGCTTCAACCTGCGAGCCATTAATGTTTTGCAATATGTAGCTTTATGTCAAAGCAGAATTTCAGTAAGAATTGATTAGAACAAAGAGCTTGACACATATTTTGGCATTATCTTATTTGCGCAGTAAGAAGTTATAAAAACAAGTTACAAAATGTATATACCCCTCATTATTTCTAATGTTCTTCTGATAATTTTTCCAAGTCTAATCATATATACATAGCACTAGTGGCGGGTTTCCAGTTTTTTGTACATTTACAATTAAAATAACCTCGAAGCTGTTTCGCAAGCGCTTTTGCATGCTTGAACCATACCTACCCAAGTGAATGAATCTAGAATAAGTGGAATATTTCATCATCCTATTCAATGCAGATTAATTGGTTCTGTTTGAATTCCAAAATCTCTAGCAAATTCCAGTATATGACGTACGAGAATTTAAGTTAAACAAAACTACAAAAACAAATTAAAGAAGCAAGAGGATGCGTGGAAGAATATGCTTTCATTGTTACTTCCTTACTAACAAACTGTATCCGAAATGTAGCGATGCGGAAAAATTCATTAGATACATAAATTCATGCAATGAAGTAACTTCAGCGAGCGAATGGGCTAATACTTACGGTCAAAATACATTACATACACAGTTATTCTCATTGAATACTTTAAAAAATGTTACAATCTTGGAAGATCACACAAAAAAACTTACAGTAAGCTCGAAATTACAAGTCCCTTAAAATAAGAGTCCAAACAACGCTTATAGGGCTTTTTTCTGTGAAGAAATCTCAACTTTTGCTCGCAGTTTGTCAATTCAGGCTGCGGGCACAAACCAAAGTGCATTTTTAACAATTAGAAAATAGCAACGTAACCAAAGCAGTTTGCAGTTCGCTCATTATAAAAATGTAGAGTGTATGATATTTTATAAACAAATCATATTGCTGATTTCTTTCTCAATACAAAATTAAATATAAGGATTGAAAGAAAAGCAAGTAGATAGTACATATCTACGCAAAGATCTTATCATGGTATATTTGCAGACTCTTCTACATCTATATAAAAATTTTTAATCAGCCGTATAGTCTATAAAAGAGAGACTATGGAAACTGCCGTAGAGAAAAAGTTATTTGAAATTAAACAAAAATTAATCGCTGAATACCAAGGCAGATGACGGAAATGGCTCAACTTGAGCGCATCACAAAAGGATAAAGACATTTTGGACTCATGCGGCGCTAAATCATTAGTCCAATAAAGATTAAAAATAAAATCGTTTTGGATAGAACGCCACTGCTCACAAATAAAGGATGTTTCCAGTTTATAATTCGCATTAACCAAACCAAACATACTAGTCTTTCACAACATTCAACACAGAACATAATTTTATAAAATCATTGCCCGCAGCGAACTCAAAAGTTACCCTACATTATTGATTCTTTCCACTAGCTTCCAAATTCTTGTTTGCAAAGTCCCAATTGACCAATTTCCACCACGCTGTGATAAAAAAGAGCAATTAAAAAGGCATGACCTAAATTAGTGATTATCTACAAGGAAATGCAATCACACATTCAATGTATTTTTTCCGTACATTCTATATATTTGGGACGATCATTTCGATAATCAACGTAGTACGCATGCTCCCAGACATCGCATGTCAAAATGCTAGTGCCATTCCCATCTGCAATGTAAACCGAATTGCAACTTTAGAAAAAATCAAAATAAAACTATTAAGCAATTAACACTTTATTTTTCAAGAAGCTGGCATGCGTTTTCAAAATTGAGTCCGGTATATAACTCACCTTTCATGGGATTACTGGCATCGTGACCGCCAATTATATCTAGTTTTCCAGATTTATTTAAGATTAACCATGCCCATCCAGATCCAAAATGTCCTGCCGCAGTGGCCGAAAATTTTTCTCGAAAAGATTCGACACTACCAAAGCTCTCTAATATTTTGGATTTGATAAGACCATAAGGTTCACCACCTCCACCAGGTTTCATACAATTCCAATAAAAGGAATGGTTCCATATTTGAGCTGCCTAAACACATGTAGCATCCACCTTAAATTTGCATTTTGTAATTGCAAAAAAGAGTAACTCAAACAGATAAGAAAACCAAGTTGTACCTGATTAAAAATAATCCCTTCCTGCGTTTTAATCAAATTTTCCAATGACTTTTCCTCCAATTCTGGTTTTCCTTGTATAAGTTGGTTTAATTTGTTTACGTAAGCTGCATGATGCTTTCCTAACAATTGTTTATGAATGTTCGGTGTAAACACCTTATCAAGAGAGAATCAACTTTACATGTGAATACAAGTATATTCTCAATGTTTTTAAATGCTTGAGGTTGATTAAACTCTTTGAAAAGAACACGCATTAATAATGAACAAACGCAATGCCACTCTTTTCTCTCTGGTGACGTTTCGGCCAAAAGCTGAAGCATACCGTGATGGTAATTCAATGTTTCCGCACTTATGTAAGGAGACAAGGCGTCCATCGAATACGGAAGCGATGGTAACGAATGAGCAAACCGAATAATTGACCTATTCATCTAAAGCCATGCACAACAAGTAGAACGACCATATATGATGAAAAATGGCTACGGGAACATGTATTTGTGCTTCACTTTGGGATAATGTATTTGCGCTTCACTTTGGCTACTTCGTGTTTTGCTTCTTAAATAAGTAAAGTTCATAGTAAAAAGTATCTGTCACAGGATACGTTTTTTAGATCACTTATTTTTTGCTAGGTTCACAATACAGTAAAAGATGCATCGAAAATCCATTCAAAAAAAGCAGTCATCGACTAGCATACATAACGGAGGTAGAAAAAGGGATCACACAACTAATTTGATTACTTCATAAAAGAAAAGTTCACAACTTTTACCATTAAAAAATCATAATCACTGATATTACAGGTACGGTTATATACAACGGGAATGCATAACGTTATATCTAGGTTGGGGTATATCCAAGATTTTTCAACAGCAGCTGGAAAATAAGAAGAAATCTGCAGTAACAAAAGAACGAAAATTCTGAAATAAGAAGCAACAACCACCCCAAAGAGTTTTTAAAATAACAATAGAAATCAAAATCTGTTTTATATTTATAAAGTTTACAAAATCAGTATTATTTTTTTGTACTACATAAAGTATTTCTTTTATGTTCATGGAATTCCTGCACGGAAATGCTTGCGGAACAAAACTTCCGCTCGCCGCGTTTAGTTTTTGAGAGGATTGACACGAATTGAATTGGATACACGTCGGTTAACCGTGCCTACTACCGTTTTACAACACGGAAAGTGATTCAACGCTAAGGATGGAAACGTACTTATTGTAGTGTATCAAAGTTTCTTTGAAGAGCATGAAAAGGCTAGAATAATTATCTTCCTAGTAATTTACAAGCAGTACAGTATTTTAGGAGACATAGATAGTATATGCAGCTCAATGAAAGATATTAAACATGACAAAAATAAGTCTTTCACAAGGAAACAAACTTTCATGTCAAAGATAAGCAACGATTCGTGTTTTTACCGTGATAGTCGCACTAAACATACTCTTCAACACGCAGTGGTAACTAACAGAAACATCTCAATTTTACTGAAAGCTAACCTTTTCATCCATATTCTACATGAAAATACTAATGTTGTAAAATTTTTTAACCCGTACCACAGTTCACTTAATTGCAAGTCTTCAAAATTGCAACTCTTATATTTTTTAGACATTAAACAGATTGTTTTGGTTTGCTGTAAGTTTTAACTTTAGCAAGGGTTTTTCGGAGGGAGCCACAACATATTTTGTTAATCGAGACACATTTGCTAAATTAGAGTTTCAATGGTAACTATGAGCTACTCCATATATTTTGGAAAGTACTTAACATGAACATTGGAGAAATTGCAACAAAGTTACCATTTTTCCTTTTGTACTTCAAAGGGAAAAAACCATCTGTTACTAAGAAATATACTAGTAGCATTTATTCCTTAAAATGATGGCGCTCACTCTAAGTTTATCAAGCTAAGCTGCCAACATGCATTCTAATTGTTTCAAGTTATCCTATTTTGTATGCATAAAGTAGTTCAGGGTATAATCTGTTCGAATAGTTTCTTCTTTAATCCTAATATTTTACTACCTTTGCTGGTTCTCTAATTTAAAAAATTTTAATCAGTTCTACAAAATTTTAAAACAAGATTGTAGAGTATATTTCTATTTTTTTCTTTAATCTATAATTTCCGTGAAGTCAACACACTGCGACAACTGGGATAAAACAGTCGCATTTATTTTTGACGAACGAATAGAATATCAATCAGAGCTTTGAAATTTTAACTAATGAAATGTTGAAAGAATCACTACAGCTGTTGCAGGATTTTAGTAGTTACATTAACAATAAAATTACAATATCCTTTTGTATTCAAATACTACACGGTAGCAAAATATTTGGGGCATAAGGAATTCTCTCTCCAAATTAAGGCTGTCTCAGGATACTGTTGGTTAAAATAATGATGAAGCAACGTGATAACAGGATATTATATCTCATGAAAAACTTGAAACAACATTCCAATTGAATCATACTCTGAAAAGATTTAACACACTAGAAACATACAACAAAATTAGATGCAGATCTCCTTTATTGGTTGAAAAAGAGTTAAAGGAAAATTGAGAATTAAATCATTTCCATTAGATATTAAAGAAATTCAACGTAACTGGAAAAATAAGAAAAAAATAGCTCAAGAATGAACAAGGAGTTGCTTTTAACACACTCTTGCAGCAGATTAATAGCTTATGCTTTGATTTCTTTCTCAAGTAAAGTTATTAAGTCAATAAACAATATTTTTTATTACTTAAAAAAGAAGCGGGTTTTATTTTCCACAATAAACGCATAGGTATCAATGGAAATGATGCATTCTAACAAATGGATACGTTAGTTAAACATACTGAAATCAAAAAGTTGATGACTTCTTCAGTCAAATATGATCTGTGCTAACTTAAGCGATTCCGTAAACCCCAAACCAGGGCGTTAATATCGTACGTTTGCAAGTATTTTATATAGAGTGCCTCTATATGTCTGGAAAAAAAATTCATATATCGAAAAGATGAATAAGTAGGAGCAGATGATGCTGAAACCTCACCCTCTATCTTGTCGTATAATCTGGAGGATCTGTTGGTGCTCCGATATACCAATCAATTTAAAATCAAGGATTGCGGAAAGGATTGATGTGATATGTGATTTCCTGATTTAGAGAAATGCGTAGGTATGCGGATTTATGAATTGCAAAGACTTAAAACTAGGTGTAGAAACATGTTTAAAAGAGTTAGAGTATGCGGTATCCACTACTTTCTTTTATGGCTTTTCTTTAGAATCATTATCTTTTAGAAGTATCTTATAGTCATAAATTGAAACAGCGTATTCTGCTAAAATCAGTTTTGAACGTATATTCTTACAGAAGTTGTGTATGAAACAGCCCAAACTTTTCCTTGATTTCCAGAGGTGAAATGGAAGCTAAAAAGTCTGGCGCTTTAGGTTGCAGCAGAGAAAGCTGCTGATGTTGCTCAAATTTGTTTTTCTGAAAATTTTTCATTTTTATACACTGAGACCCAACCATATCCATCTTAGTAGTGCTATTACTGTTACTTTCTTGAATCAGGTGTTTGTGTTGGGATTCTTGAACGTTGACCGGAAAAGAAGTATTACGTAACTTACTTTGTGAAACCAATGACTACAAACAAGAAATCAAATCACATCAGCAGTAGCAATGAATCCAAATCAAATGCTGTTAATCTGGTTTCTGTTTAACTAAAGTTTTACTTCTGCTTTGAGGCCCCGTTTTGGAAAACAAGTTGCAATTGCAAACGGATTATATTCTCCGTTGTGTACAAAGTTCTTACTAGTTGAAAAAGGTTTTGAAAAGTGTCGCACGTTATTTTCGCTCTTGCTACGCATCAAAACTCCGCGTTTTATTGGAATTCTATGGTCCCTGTCTAATTGAAAATACAAAGGATTTAATAAAAGCGTGGAAAATAAGACTAACTCTGGCAGAAAAGATTGGCGAGGTTGTTCTTCATGTTTATTAAGAGTGAGGGATTTGCGTAAACCTAAACCTAAACGAATACCTTTCATTGATTTGTCGTTTGTTTTTATATTTGTTGAATCCATATTAGTTGATGAAATTAAGCGAGCTACATTGTTTTCAATTAGCTCATCCTTATAATCATTACTCTCCTGGTATGCAGTTTGCATTTGAGTTCCCCTACATACATATAGCTTGCAAATTCAGAAGCGAATTAAATGCAACAATTTGAGCTAAAGAAGTAGCGCTGCAGTAAATAGTGTGCAAATGCGTCTAAACTATTTCACGCACCTCTTTAACAGTGAGTTGGCTGTTTTTTTTTCTGATAAATCCACATTCATTATAGATTAGGTATTGATATGTACTGATATAACTTCATTTTCTCAATAAGTTTTCATATTACCAAGAATTGATGAGGGAAACAATGGATGATATAGTGCTTTCTTCGTGTTACTGCATGATGGCAAGTATGCATGTAAATATATTTGTATAAAAAGGGCATCAAGTAGAGTTTACAATTTCAGAAGTTTTACTTGCTTATATAATAACTCACATTGCCTTTTCATCAAATACTATATTTTCCGTGAGCTTGATTGGCGAACGTTGGGAACTGTGCATCTGGATTTGGCTTTTGCTTGACGCGCGATGATCTGGAGCAAAAGACATGAAATTCCTACGGTTTGAAGCGCCAGGCTTTTTCGCGGTAAGGGAGAGCGGTGTAAAACCTATACCATAAACGATTGTTAATACAGGTGCTTCTCTTAATTAATTTTATTGCTTTTTACATGACCTCTGCTGTCTCATATTTTAACCGGAAAGCAGGAAATTAACTAGAATCATATTAAAAAAAACATGTACCTTTGGAGAACTGCATGCATGCTTCCCCTAGCGTATGTTGGACTGCACCACCGAAACTCATTTTTTCTTTGGTATTTCAAAGAATAATAATCATTGCTGGTCTTAATCAATTACACTTACAAGCCTGCAAAATATGAGCAAAATCATGTGCTAAGAAAAGATTGGTAATGCTCTCTTCATGTTTATTTTCCAATCGCATATAAGGTCGAAAAATCGAGGAAAAGAGCAATACTATTGTGGGAAAAACTTCAGCTTGCGACAGAGGATCTCGAATCCCTTCTAATTCATTTCATGAGTAGTGAAATGTTCTATTGGATTGAAGGAAATTCGTACGTGTTGTAGCTTTGGAAATGCTTCAAAACAGGTAAATCTTTCGCCATACTCCAACTCCCATTTCTATTCACTAAACACCTTTCACGTCCATACTTTGGAAATCGTGCACAAAAATTAGCAGCAATTACCAACTTGGTAACGATATCCGTAGCAGGAGAGGTTTTTTAGTTTCAAAACTTTTCCTATCTTAAAATTTTACTAACAATGACACAGCAAATTACTGGACTTCACCACAATGAGCCAGATTGCCTTCAGTGCAGCAATCTTGCAACGTATAATAACTCTGAAGAGCTGTACGAAATTGATACGATAAAACTACTTCGAGGATTCAGCCAGGGAGTAAAGCTTGATGGACAAATTGTGGATACCCTTTACCACGCTTTGATAGAAGCACTTACCATGCTTTGCGAGAGAATAGAAAAAAATGTGGATTCAACATCAGCTTCCTTTGATTTCAATTTAAAAAAACGTTTTAATCCCCTTATTTGGCTTGGGCATTATTTGCTTACAAGGCAGCAATCCAAGTAATATAAAAATTTGTTTTAGCACTACTTTTAAATTTCACGGTAACTGAATAGTAGCCACACCAGCTTTAACTTGTAAGAAAATACTGGTCTCATGCATTATAACAGCACTAGAGAAAAAACTTAAGTAATTATATTCAAATCATATGTGATTAGACAGTACGTACAACTTAATAAGCCACCTCTTCTCAATTAAATTTGAAGGTTTTATTTTATCAGTACGTAATAAAATTTTCTGCCTCACTAAGATTTGTATTAAAAAATTTTTTCGCTTCGGCGTTACTTTAATTCTTTGGCTTTGATGACGTATTTTTCATCAAAAAAATAACAGCTTGCCAAATAAAAATGTGCAATATAGTGCTTCATCGATTTGTAATAACTTATCCGGATAAAACAATAAGAGTCGTATTTGACGCAAACTTTGGCGTCGCTTTTTAAGTATATGCACATTTTGCAACCTCGAGATTTTCAATGCAAATGAAACGAAACTAAAGTAGCAATGAACATTTCAAAGATTTTTACATTGGCTCTTAATCTTTCATTATATAGTCTAAAGTGCATAAGGATGAATTTGTCAAAAATGCTTCCATGAATAAATATCCTTTATGTATATGCGATTCATTGCCTGGTTTTTCTACAAAAGACTTGTTATTAAAAGGAGTAGTTGCAAAAGAAAGATTTGCAGCAAAAGCAAGTTACGCTGTAAAATTGGGAAAAATTAAAGGCGGCAGTAAGATATAAAAGTAGAGTGCTTACAATATATTGAAAAACGTAATAGCTGACTAAGATATCCTCTTTCTAGAAAAACCTTGCTAATAAAAGCTACTAACGCTACAGATAGAACCCACTAAGAGGAAAGATGGTACGATGCTTATAAAAGAAGCACGATTACTTTAATATTCATGAAGAACACTTTCGCAAATCATTGAAAATACGTCCCAAACGTGAAAGCTACTGCTTTTATGTAAGAATTTATGTTCATTTACAACATTTTAATTTTAAAATGCAGAGTTTTCAAATTTACTATCATAGACATAATTAAAAACGCTTTCAACGATTCTACTGCCAAAACTAATAAGTGAAACATCCCAAAACAGCAAATCTTCGTTTATCAATGCATGAAAACATTTAGAAACATGAATGACTATACACATAAGGTGTTTTTGCATGTGAGAGAAATAAAAATGCTTTACTATTACTAAAATATTTTCACGCATAAACCATAAAAGCAATATTTTAGGAAGATACAGCAGCATCACTCATGAAAAAAACATGCTATTGTGGCACATTAGATTAATATAATTTATTTTCTGGAACTGTGGTTAGAAACTTAGGACTCATTCTTCTTGCAACCTAAGTCAAACCCAAAGAACATTTCTTTTCTGATTAATACAAAAAATAAAGTACAGCATTCATTCAATTCAATAAATACAGAAATATCAACAACCCCTTATTCATCAAAGCATTAACAGGGATAAAGATGAAGATATAACGCGCGAAGAGATGTAAAAGACTTGATAAAATATCTTTTTATCCAATTCATGCGGTAATAACATAAACCACGAGCAACTGTACTGTCAATAAATCTTTCAACAAGAATTAAAAAGCAGTAGTTATACCTCTCGAACTCTAGGTAAGAGGAGCTGTTCCACACGTTTTCTTAAAAAGCTTTCTGCTTCATCTATCATATTGCCTGATCATAGCAAGGGCACACAATCAAAAAAATATAAATTATAACAGCTTGGAAAAAGGAAACATTTAGTACAGATAAATTCCAAGGTAACTAATCACAATATAAATGCCAATTACAATCCATCACCATAGTAGAAACTATGCAGCAGCTGTTTAGAAAGGCAATGCAAATAGGAAGGTCACGTCAAATTATTGCTCAACATCTTTAATTTACAGTTTCAATATTGTTGCATACTTTTTAATAAGAAAAATGACTTAGACTTTCGTAAAATTGTTGGTGAGACATTCCATGTCGCAATATTTTCTCGACATACGAGTATACTGACAATATTTTCTTGTAAACTTCTACCCAATCCTATACTAAGATCATATCATTGTGCATTTTCAAGTCGCACATAGATTAAAAACAATGCTCAAACTATTTTCTTCCCTAACCAATAATAGTAATGTGCCCTTTAATACCTCCAGATTCACCACCAATAAGAGAATTATGCTTTTCATTCTGTAAAATGCCAGTACAAATGTTAGAAGATATATAAACAAACAGATGCGCAATAAAACTATAATGCATCCATGAAAAAAATCAATCATTGCCATAAAAGAGAATATACAGGGCTTATTTAGAGAAATAGTACAGAGCAACAAACAAGGAGAACAGCTGAATAAAAATGTTTCATAATAAAACTATGCCATGAATAAATTTGGCTATGTTAAAGCATACCGTGCGAGAAGCTTTACAACCAAAATCAATAGAACCAACGTCATCACCTTCATAACCAATGCGAAGATGCAATTCCGAATCAAGAGAATATGTTACTGCATAAGCACATCAAGGAAATCAAAGAAATAGGAAAAAACTACATTACTTCTAGTTGCACATGCACTTTCTAAGAATGTTTTGCATTCTTTAAAAAAACAATAATTGAACTAAAGAAATAGAGTGCATCGCTTTAAAACTATATGGACATTGAAATCCACCTTGTAAAGAATAAAACCCCACCAGCAAACTAGAGTAAACGTATGGTATCTAACTTTAAATATAAAATTACGATGGAAATCAGCAGCTCACCCTCTTGGGTTTCACGGATGACTTTTATTACATGAATAGAATTCCATTCCCCAATTTGCTTATTTTGCTCGTATTCAAAATCTGCATATGCAGTTTATGCATGTGAAAACTAATTTTCTTCTTGTTTTAGTAAACGCACTATAGAAAAAATTAAGATATGCTAAAAGTAATAACAATATACCCTTCATTCCTTTGGAACAGGAATTTTTAGCAAAAATCCAGTTTTCCATTAAATTTCTAAGCTTGAAAATCACAATATTCTTATCGAGAACAAAGTGCATCCTTCTAGTCATATCAACTAAGCCCCTAAAATAGTTCAAAAACTTGTTGCGTTAAATAAAAAATAACTTACCTTTACGTATGCAAAATGCTCCAGCAAATCCATTTTTGTTTAAAACTTCCCATAGATACACCGATGAAACGCCTCCATCATAATACCTATGCACACAAAAGTTCCTGTACTAACTCTAAGGGAATACTACTATTTATAGGACACCATGGTGCGTCAATCAGTGGAAATATTACAAACATATGAGTGATAAAAATATAGCAATAATCGCAAAACCATGAGAATAACAGCCAATACAAGTTTAGAGCTCTTACATTTTATCTTTCTAAATACATCAGTAATTTTCTATGATATAAAAAAGTAAAAACAAAAATAACTCACGCCTCACGAAATTCATCAAATAGGGCATTGTACTCCACCTCTAACTCTCGTAGAAATTCTTTTCTGCAGAAACACAATTGAAAGAAAGAAAATTCATTAGCACAATAGCGCGAATATTAACAAGCAGAAAAAATTAACAAAAAATCTTGAAAATATTCTGATGTTCTGTCTTTCTTCTCTTTAAAGGATTTCTGCATCCAGTATAAACTAAATTCAAAAAATTAATTTAAAAACACTTTTAAAACGACAGCATCCTCTATTAGAAAATTAGTTATGCCGCGATAATGCACATTACTATTTCCAAATAGCATAAGCTCTAAGAGAATCACAAAGGCACAGTGCTGAGATGCGATTGAAAATCTCATTCGTTTTATTAATAAAAATATGTAATAAAACACATATTCAACCTCAAAAATAAAGAGTAGAAACAAAGCAGTTTACAATCGACTACAAGCAATGAGCAAAGGTACGTTCATGTTTAATACAAGAATAAAATTTAATCATCTTACGGATAATATCCACGCTTAGAAGGAGGAATATAGACATTACTCCAAGGAGAGCGAAAACTCACATCATCTTGATTATATTCACAGGCAATGAAAAATTTACCCACCTAAGTAGGACACATCCTATGAAACGGTCTTATTTAATCTTCATCAAATAATAGTATAAAATTAAAAAAGCAAAGAAAGGCTTCTTAATAAAATAGTATGAATCAATAAACTGCAAAAATTGCATCAAACCGCAGTTTCTTCATTAAAAAAACCGTCGCAAAATTTTAAACGGTTATATTTGAAAAACATTCGATGATTGCAAAATATAGTGAATGAACGTTCATATGGGCTACAGATACTCCACCTACAATAAATGGTATAAAACAAACAAGAAATAATTGTTTAAAAAAAATCTCCTTTACGAATGATTCCTTCTTCAAACAAGGTATTGCTGAGCTTGAACAAATTAGCTTTAAACATAGTTAAAATGCAACAATTGGTTCCATAATGGTTGATGTCAAAAATTTACATATTTAAAGTAACAAGGCAGTTGTTTGAGTATAATACAATACTTAGAGCAGTACCTTTTCATCAAAAAGAAGTTTAAAGGGAACAATTGTTCGTCGAAGGATATCATCTTTTATTGTAGGAGCCAATTTTACTAGCGATAAAACAAAAGGCAGAGTAAATGAAGAATACTGTTTTAAAAAATTTTGAATTTTTCTTCATATTTAATTCATCGTCGATATACACGTCCCAGCAGATACAAGATATGTCAGCACATAAAAAGATATCTACTACTGCGTGAAACGTGAGGACAGGAGCAGAGCTATAGAATCATCAGCTGCAGTTTCATTCACCGGTTTCAACTGCAATATGGCTTGCTCCCAAGTATAAAAGAATGACAACCAAGCTATGAAAATTTCGGTCAGTGATAGAAAATGATTTTTTGTATTCAAAGAAAAGCTTTATCGCTATATTGTTATATAATAGAAAACGCAAAAAAGTTGACATAAATGATACCAACTTAATTCTTTTGGCCTTATCACATGCACCACAAGGACAATTGCTTTCTTTGAAGCAAGAGGAAATAAGCAACTGGGAATTTTTAATTTCGTTAAGTATTCCCAGCACATATATAAGCTAAATTCAATTTGCAACTACAAAGTGAAGTAACTAACTAATCGATGCCTTTTCCTGGTAGCACCTTTTACCAAATCCTCTACTAAATAGAATATCTACCAATTTCTTTCATGTGCACGTAGTTTAAATAGGCTCTTAAAACTTACTCAGCCCAACTAGCGTTTCATTCAGATTTTGTGGAGGTAAGCGGCGTAGTAAATTCAGAGCTGATGTTAGCTGCTCTTGTTTATCCATAATCTTCAATGATCAGTGAAAAAAGTTAGTAGTTATCGAGGTGTTGAGTCAAACTGTAGGATTACTATCCCAATAATGAAGCAAGCACAGGCATTACATCGTCAACGATTGGGACAAGTAAATGAAATGCCCTTACCTATCTCTTGATCAATGCTACGAAAGAGAGCTAGGTTGGAAATAAATATAAAGCAAATGGTACAAAAGAAGACATTTATTCAAAAGGAACCTAGCTGGGCATAGCCAAACACTCATCACTCACAGCTTAGCGGCGGTGAACCGGCATGCGTTCGATTCAAAAGCTCGTTTTAAATGCAGTTTAACATTTCTCATGACTTTGTTGTGCCTGGAGCTACAAAGAGATTATGGCGCAAAACCAGATGAGGGATAAGATTTCAATAAGTTGCCTGCATCTGTTTTCATAACATTTAAAACAAGAGCTCCATATCTTTTTGTCTTTTTTTGAATATGTAACATTTTGAGTCGTTGTAGCTAGCAAACAATGTGAAGCTATCTACTTGGACTTCTGCTAACTCTTAATAAACAAAGAAATTAAATTCCCCTTGCTTAAGAGCGTAAACATTAACATGTTGGAAAAAAAAAGTGCATGCCTAGGGTACGTAACTTCAGCGCTTTAACATTCGTGATAAGGCAAATGTTTAAAATATCCAGTTTCCTTTCTATTTCGCATTAGCTGTAGCGATAACCCAAAACGCATCGAAAAATCCTATTACAGAAGAATACTTGAAAATTATATATGTCTCAGTTTCATATTTGCATGATAATGCTTAACTTCTTGAACACGCACGATTGCAGTAGTCTTTGGAGTGGATACATAAAATTTTGGTACTCTCAATTAACTGAACCAATTCTAGTTAGTACTTACAGCGGTGTTATATGTTTGCATTGCAGCAAACTCTATTCATGATAGGTAAGAAAATTGAATGCAACTTTTTTTCAAAAAAATTGTTTTGGAAAGGCATTCAATTCATACCTTATGCAACTGTCAAATATTACGAAAACATTTACAGTTGCAATATTCAGTACATTGTCTTTATCATCACATAAAAAAATTAAACACATCTCACAAGTAACATTTCTCATCTCTTTCTAAAATTTGAATTTGCTTAAAATGCTAATAAAAGAAACACAACATTGTAATTTCTTGCAAAATACCATTATAAATGCTGCCATATATTAGAAAAGAAAAGCATTTTGGATACAACCGACGCTTTATTCACTAAAGTAGGAGCAACAACAAGCAAACATTGCTGTCGCTTTTCAACGGTATCCTTACAAGAATAAGCAGGAAAACAGTTACAAAGAATACATCGTAGGTGTATGAACAGTGCAGATGAAGAGCAGCGCAACACATAATTAAGACGATATCTCCATTTCTGTCCCCATTAAACAAATTTCCAAGCTGTGTTGTATCCAAGTATATGCAGCATTAGGCTTCTAAAAAATGCTCTTTGTAACGTCTTTCTTATTGTTGTGAATAGGGTTTAATAAGTCAGTAAAAACAAATTAGCATTTCATACGAGGAAAGCAATATAGCAAGATTTTCTATATAGTAAAAAGGTAAAGCAATATAACCTGAGATACGGAAATGAGAAAGGATAAAATCTTTTCAACCAGTACTCAGAAAATTCTTGATTTAGTTAAATACGGAATCAAATAGATAGTTAAGTGTCTTGCATAATTCCATTAATTATTTGTGGCGATTTGCTCTGAGTTATTTTTCAAGATAAAACCAATTGCGGATAAGTTGAAATAATGGGTTGAAAAGCTTCTGGTTTTTCAAGTCAACATACCTAAATTGTAAATAGTATTTTTTGGTAAAAAAAGTTTCCATAAGACTCAATCAGACATTCCAGAGTTACTAAAATTCATAAAATAGAACATCTGCACTCATCTTTAGCACAAATTATTGGAAAGTTTCTAGATCGACAAATGTTACGAAAGTTAAAATATTTTTGAGGAAGAAGAAATATAAAACATCAGCATGGCAGGAATTGAAGGTAGCAAAATAAAATACTAAAAACAAGCTAACAATAACACCTTGTAATACAGATATGTTATAACCATTCATTAAACACATAGGAACACACATAGAGACTGCATACAACAGAACGTCGAGCACGTGTACATTACATATTATAAACTCACGCTTGCAAAGAGTTCAATTTACTAAAGCATTCCACTCGGCCGTTACGTAAATATAGAATATGCGAGGGCCACCCTTCCATATTATCAAAAATATGAGTTGCATACAGGACGGTAGCTTTCCTATCTTCACTTTCGGTCTGCAATAAGCTAAAGGAAATTACGCACAGACAGTATAAACAAAGATATGCACTTCATATTGAAGTGAATCAGGGGTGAAAGGCGTATCGAGCATATCAAAAAACAAGTTTCACAAAGTTTTTACTTCGTGCAATCTAAAAATCAAGTCAAGATTTGTAAATTCAAACGCTTTTAAACTCATATATGATTTGGCATAGCTGTCAGCCATTACCGCATTAATCCTTCTCTTGCAAGAAGGTCCAAATCAGAAGTAACTTCATCAAGAATATACACATCCTTTTTCTCCAGTAAATTTGCAAGCAGTTGACAACGTCGACGTTGACCATCAGATATAAGAGAAAGGCTCCAGCTTAAATCAATATCTAGTATATCTACTAAATAATCGAATCGCTTTGTTCCAACATGAGAACTCAAAAGTTCTTTCACAGAGATGTCATAGCAATATTCTACAATAATCAAGTAAATGGGTCTCATTGTTTTTATTGCGTGAAGATTCAGAAATATAACATTAAAACTTCAACCATAAAAACTAAGATATTATTACTCAAAAAATTCTCAGCTATGGTAAACAAAAAACAAATATATTACCTGAGAACAATATTCACATATACAAAAAAAGTTCAATTTCATGAAATTAGAAATATTGTGACTACGCAACGGGTAGTATATAGCAGAAGAGGGGTGCACATTAAAAGGTATAGTTGAATACGTATCAGTAAGCACGTTTTATTGCATAACAGCATTTCGGTTATTCGCATGACACAGGAGGAAAACATATAAGCTCGGGCAATATTACTCAATTATATTGCCTGTGTCAAGCCAGAAGAAAGTAACATATTGTTGAAACAAATAGCTATGTCAGCTCTACCATAAACAAGCAGCTCACCTTGTTTCCAAGCATCACCCAGATACAGCACATGCCTTTGCAACGTTAGATCATGAAAAACGCTTCGATCGAATATACGTGCTGACTCTGGTGGAACAAGCTAAGAACAAAAACACCAGGATAAAACAATTACTACAAATACTTCATAAAGTGCAGAGCAGCTAGGAGCGCAAGAAGCATACAATTCATCTTTCAAAGACAAATTATACGTTAACATGATAAAAGAAAATAAGCAATTTTGTTGAATGCTTCAAAATGAACGACTCAGTTTAAAAAGTACACATTGTTTCTTCTAGTTTTTTCAATATGTCTACATGCTGCCCTCGCTACTCTTTCGATGAGAACATTACGCTGCTAAAATCTCCTATTCCGGATAACGAAAAGCGTAAAAAAGCAGTCCATCTTACCTTTCTCCCACCCAAGATTGAAAGGAGCGTGGATTTTCCGGCGCCGTTAAGTCCTACCACAAGAACTCGGCTCCCGGATGGTATCTCTAAATTGATATCACTGAGACAGTTGGGAGACTCTTTGGTAACCCAAATACGATAACTATAAGACAGGTTATTTAATTTAATAGCAATTTCGTGCGGATTTCTATCGGTAGAAGGTGAGAGAGTTGCTTGCTCAATGCCAGTGTCAGTACCGTTATTCCCCTCTGGCTTAGAGCCCTGCAAGCTTTCGTCGGAACTCATCGAATTTTGTGGATTTTGTAGGGAGAAAAATTGAAGGCTAAAGGTAAAACCTATAGTGCATCAGTTTCTCAGCAGACCAAAAAATTTACTGCAGCCGAATTTCAATCGCGTGAAAAGTACTACCAAAGCATAATACTCCAACAACATATGAAGTAATACGTGTTCCACGACAAAAACAAATTAATGAAAGAAGATGGCGTGATATTTTACTACTTCAATCCGCTTTGAAAATTAAACATGACATTGCTTGTTGCTTCGCATAAGCAATTCTTTGCAGCAGCGTGCAAGAAACTGGAGAGAGCAGTATCATTAAAAAAAAATGGAAAAGGTGTCTGCTAACTATGTTTCAAACTTATATATGCAAGAAGCAAGAAAACACAAGAGTTCAACAAACACGTTTATGATGAGCAAGTATATGAGACATTATTTGTATTTAGATATCTTGCATTTAACATCTTGCGGAATACCTGTTGCTTTTGCGGCGTTGGAGTGACGTAATTCCACAACCCTGGCTAATGAAAGTGCAAAGCATAAAGCTAACTCTAAAGACATTTTTTTTAACAACTTCAATGCTTTATAATGTTTAATTTAATAAGTAAATGAAGTTGAAGTAGCGGCAGAGTCCAGGATAGTGTTTCGAAATTGTATTGATATCATCCCACTTCCACTTATGAGACTGTAGGTACACTCGAAAAATCGTTGCCACTTATTCACAATACTACCATATATCCCAAATGCAAAACTATGGAAATCAGAAACTAGAAGTTTCAATGCCTTTAGATTAGCAGCATTGAAAGGTAAAAGAATGCTTAGAAAGAGTAAATCCATCTCTCGTTTTGTCCATTTCAAAATTTTCCAAATGTTTTTTTTGTTGGAACGAATTGCTTCATTATTTGCCTTAATGAACCCCGATATTCTTAATTATTCTTTCGTAGATGCTTTGTACAACTGCTTACAACGATCATCTCAGTATAGTGGGGTGAATGCATACACAAATCAAATGGAGAGAAATGCAGATTTCGAACATGACGCTGGTGCAATTTCCTTGTTATACCCCGGGTAATAATTATTTCTTAACATGGAATAATGGAATATAGAAAAAACCATTTTTGTGTAACCTTCCTAATTCACATTACATTAGTATAAAGTAGTTGCAATTACCCTTGAAATAAATGCTAGAGAAGAAAGGAGCTCATCTTATTACTATCATTTTTCATACAGGAAATGTTTTCAAGCTTGAAAAAGCTGGTTCTTCAAATCTGTGCACTTATTGCTTTATTTTTCACATAGCGAAACAAAGAATTCCTTATTTGCAAGAATATAAACATGTTGGTCACATCGGCAGTTTGTAGCTGGAATTTCGCAATGCGTTTCGTAAGTTCATTGAACAATTTCATGTTATTGCTTGCTCTGCAGAATAGCTCTGCTCCCATCTTCATTTGTAATGACACTCAAATACTATAGCAGCCCAAAGCATCAAATTAATAAAAATATGCAAAAGAGATTGACGTACCCAGAGCACCTAATTATGTCTGCAATCGAAAAAGAAGGCCGAACTTCAAGAAGCAATAAAAATGATCAATCTTTGAGCAATAAACCTCATGATTTGATTGCTAACAAATGCTATTGTTGAACCAAAATTTCCGCGGTAGTACTTTCTTTTTTTAGGAAATGTTTAAAAGGAAATGCATTCATTCATCGGGATTTTTTGCGGCAATCATTTGATACCGCTCAACAGTTTCAAAGAAACAACGGACAGTATTTAAAAATCATAAGCATAGGCCACAATCTGAATAAAATTTGTTAAATAACTTTCTCAATTTATTAAAAAATATATGGTATCAAAAATGCTTGCTAAAAAAGACGGCTACGCAGTTTGTCATCACAATCACATGGATTTGGAGGGATTTCTTTTTATTGCGCACTGGTCTCGCAGAAATGCAACGAGACTCTTTGATCCCATAACTGGGCATTCAAAAATATAGTCGCATTTGAATATTCACCAAAAAGTCTGTTTAGACAAATAAAGCTTCGCTTTTTTTGAGAAATACTGTATGTAACCATGCAATCCCCTTCAATTTTCCCTCTTTTTCCTCAATCAAACGGTTTTTCTTTGTTCCCAGTCGCATGTGTTGTTACACATCAGCCAGGTTGGTTTGATTATTATACGCATGCATCTGCTTCAAAATATTGAAGTAGTTTAAACTCATTATATCTCTTTTGATTAGTCCAAATATCTCTTGTGTCATCTTGATTTTTTTGTTTACAAAAGTAATTGAAAATGGAACTCTTGCTGTTACTTCATGCTACCGTCAAATTTGCTTTGCACACCCAGCTTCTGCTTCTCCAAACAAATTTTTTTTATAATTTGCAAACGTGGTACTTTAAAAATATTTTTTGCTATGTAGAACCAATCCCTGTGGGGAAATTCTTTCCCCGGGACTATTTTCCGCTAACTCAACCACAGGAAGGAACCAACACGTTGGAGGAGGATAAAGGGAATGCTAGTAGTGGCAATACACGTTGTCTAAAGGATGTATACTTTGTCTCTCACGTTATTGCCCGTTCGTCACATTTTTTTAAGGCATCTATCGATTTTGTAGAATATTGTAAAGTTTAACTTTTTTTAAAGGTTTTTCTTTCGTTTCGCAGAGTGCATTTTTCGTTAAATGGGGAATGGGTTGTAGTCAAGCGGTAAACAGTACCAGCACTTTTTCGAAGTAACAGTTGTTTAGTTGATTCTGTGATAGTTGGAAGACCGAGGGTGAATTTTCTATTTTGATTTCCTGTAAAATATAAAAATAGCTGTATCACTAATTGGAAATAAGTATTTAACTAGAAAAGCGGTGAGATACGTTTGTTTTTTTTTTCTACATATGTCTATGCATTGATATACTTCATTTAAAAATTATTTTACTTAATTTTTATTTTTTGCATACAATTTGATCGATGTAGTGTTGTATGGATTCCAAATCATATGGATGCTTCAGTTCAATTATTTTAATACAGGTGATTTCATCAGACAAAGCACATCCGGAAGCATATTATTTTATGCCGCAAGAAAAAAATCGATTCATCATACGAAGCACATGTTTGGAGTGCAGAATGTGAAGGAAAGGGCAAGCAGATCCCCTAATGGGAAAGTATTGTACAGTATATTTGTATTATATAAATTTCAATGTAGTATATTTTGGAAGCAATTTCCTTGGATTACTCTTTACAAAATGGAATCTTCTTCGCGCCTTTTACAAGATAAACACAACGCTTATAGGTTGAGCTTTTTCCTTCCTACAAAGACTGCAGCAGCATTTCATAAACTCTGTGAATACGTTCAGACTGTTCAGGTTTGATCTTGTTGGCATTTGCAGCAGATTTACATGCTTCAAGTTACAATTCATTCTATGGAAAAGTTCATTTTTTTAAGGCACTGGGAATAAACGTGCATGAAGAACAAAAATCAGAATGAATTCTGCTTTTTGCATAGCGAATGATGCTCGTATGAAACTTGGTGTTTTGTGTGTAAAATTTATAGCCATACTCTGTATGCCATGCATTGTTTCTACCATAACATTTTGGTTTTATTTCTATAGGTATGTGTAACCCGCTGTCTTGCCTCTATGGATTTCGTGGACATCCCACTTTGCTGTGCATGTCGCCTTCAAAATTATGGAAAGGAATCTCAAAGTTTTTCCTTGATCTGTCCGATGGTAGAAATACCCGAAGCTGATTGTCTATCATCATCCAAGCTTGATTTTTGTAAAAGAGGCGATCTGCTTCTGCTAAGAGGGTTTCTTGTGTTTCCATATCCTTCTAAAGCATCTCATTTTGTTGTGGAACAACAACCAAAAGAAGGAGCACGAATTCTTCAACGAACACGTTCCATTTCGTTTTTTTCTTTTATCTGGCCTTTCTTAGTTTTTCCTTCTTCAGCTACACCTTTGTGGAGTAAGCATTCGCACTATCGCCTGAGAAAGCAGAGGTGGCTAATGGCGTATCCAAAATCTTCAGGTATAAAAAGTGAGATAACAGGCGAGAATTAGAAGCAGTTTTAAGATAGCAAGAGAAAAACCCAGATTTTTTTAAAAGTGTAGTTTTGGCACTATTTCGTGAGACTGTTTTTGAATATAGGTTCCCACTGTTTTTCATAGGAAACTGTGAAATTGAATACTCAATCTTGCCAAGATTTACAGTGAGTGCGTCTCTCTATATGACAGTACCACACTTTAAGTGAAATAATAGAGAATTCTGATTGAGTTATACAAATCGAGAGAAGAAAAATAGGGATGTTTCTTATGAATTTTTAAGCACAAAAATGCATAGGAAAGCTATTCATAGTTTTAAAATAAATGAAAATATCGCTTGTAATCTTTTATTTATGTTAAACGACTGGATTGTTGTGCAGTATTTTTCTCTTTTACTCTTCACATAACGTTCTCAATCCTGTTTTTATTACATCTTTCATATCTCTATGATGAAATAAAATTATACAGCATAACGATTATTTTTGTTGTAATAACGATGCAGTAAGCAAAGTTATTCGCTTTTTGTCTTTTTTTTTCATATGGCTTTAATTCTCTCATAAGGCTTTTTTAATTTTTCTGTGTGATTCTTTGGCACATACCAATTTTTTAATCATTTTCAATTTGTAGAATGTGTTGAAATTCACTTTGATGTGTTCTTACAACTTTTTTATTTATTTTTTTTAGTGTTGATACACCTTAATCATCCTATTATTTCGATTAATTCTCTATCTTTTCTTTTTGCTCGTATGGAAGTTTGCAAGAGCTTATTTCTTTTCAATTTCTCTGTTACTCTCGACGTATTTTTTTCCTCAACTCTCAGTTTTTGCATTCTCTTCGAATTTGTTTCTCCTCCTCACCCTATCCTTCTTAACACATGGACGTTTTCATTCCTTTTTTCCCACTTTCTTTTCCAACTCTCCTTCCCCTCTCCCTCATTTTCCCTCCCTCCCATACTCTCTCTTTCTCGTTCATTTCCCCCCTACCCCCCTTAGAGTTCTTGTTCGCATTACAAATAAAATGTTTACCACATCTAAAGCAGTGTTTTTTTATCAGATTCAAAATAGAGACAGTTTTATATATTTGTAAAACACATATTTATTATTTTTTGAGGATTTGTAGCAAATATATATATATATGCGTTTTGCATGGTTTTAGGCAAATTTTTAAGAAAGTCAAAAAAAATATTTTCTTCACTTCGACAGCGCAATTCTCTGTGTTCGCATTGCTATCAACCTTTTGAGAATGGATGGAATCCCTATTTTAAGATAGAAATAAAACATTGTTTTTGTTTTGATTGGGATACATTTTCTTATCAACTGGATGGTTATACTATGGAAGAGGGTTTGGGGTGTTTATCTTATTTTTTGAATTATCGATGGACATCTTACAATTGTTTTCTTCCTCTTTGGAAATCTATACAAACCGATAATATGATGGTTTTAGCAAAACAAAACAGATTTTATCCGTATGTGTGTGTGTATGTTAGTTATATGTAAATAAAAACAATTTTTTTATTTTTTAATAAATATAGAAGAATAAAAAAGGAAAATTAAAATGAAAGAAGAGATTATTTTGTTTGATTTTAGGAATAAAATAAAATCAAATCCAGTTCACTTGTATAAAAATATCTTTTTCATGGGAATACATTTTTCTTTTCTGAACAAAAAACAATTTTTATTATTAAAAAAACAATTTGCTCTTTTTTCCTTTTCAATACCCCTTTTTTTTATGCCATGAAGTACATATATATTTTTTACATCTTTTTCTTTGTTTGAATATGGTTAGAAATGATTTAATTGAAGCAAGAATTTATCATTGTATAATGGTTATTTTTTCCTCATCACATAAATCACATAGATGGTGGAAATGTTTTTTCTCTCTATGGAGATCTAGTTTTGAATGTA
Organism: Cardiosporidium cionae; assembly: GCA_015476325.1. Classification (NCBI taxonomy): domain Eukaryota; phylum Apicomplexa; class Aconoidasida; order Nephromycida; genus Cardiosporidium; species Cardiosporidium cionae. The sequence continues at coordinate 56,195 of JADAQX010000086.1, forward strand.
CGTTGATTTTGATTAGTTTTTTTTATTTTTAAAAAAGAGTAAATTCTTTTTTTAAATCGCTTTGAAAATTTTTGTTTGTAAGAAGAGGAGGAAAAAAATGAATATTTTTGAAGTTTATTTTACTTTTTGTTTTAATATATCTTTGCGCATAAAAAATATAGTACATGAGTAGATGTAATTTTATTTTAATAAAATAATAAAAATTTTAAGAGTAGAAAATTTTAGAATATTTATTTTTTGTGTGACTGTCATTTATACTTTAAAAAGTTGAATAGAGTTTTTTTCTTTTTTTTTTAACTGTGTTAAACAAAATTTATCAATTTTTTGAAAATTTCAAAACATATTTTTACCTTCAATTTCTATTTTTTTTGTTTGTACAGATATTTCTTTGAATTCTCTTCTTATATTACCTTCATCTTTGTCTTCTTTAATGAAGTTTCTTTTATGTTCTCTCTTTTCTATTGCCTGTGAAGATTTTCGTTTTATAGTTGAAGAAGAGGGAACAGTGGAGGATGGAAATTTTGCTGTAAGAAGAGAATACCAAAACATAATGAAAGAAACACAAAAAATTTTAAAAGAAAGAATACATGTTAAGGCTATAAATAAGCGAAAACACAAGGAAAAAAATTTTTTTTTTTGAAAAATAGAAGAGGAGAGTAAAATTTTTTAAAAGTGTTTAGAGATTCATGAGGAGAGAAAATTGTAAAAATAAATTTGATCTATGCTTTATAAAAATGTCTCAAGCTTTGTTTTTAATTAATTCTATGTATATGTATTTATATGTGATTGATTAGTTCTTTTCTAATATTTTTCTTTCCTTTTGGATATCTTCATTTTTGGCTTGGTTATGTGAAATAAAAACGGAAGGAAATAAACTCCATTTGTATGTAAAATATTTAAAAAGTGTAGTGATACAAAAGGAAGAAAAGTGCATTTTTAATTTTTATTATTCATTATTGAATGTGAGAAAAGGAGAAAGTAGAGTAGATGTTCAATTTTAATAAAAAATTAAATAAACATTTTGAAATAATCAAGAATTAACTTTTTAACACAAGAGAATTGGCTGTATATAAATTAATTTTTTAAAAAATTTTTATGCATTGTTTAAGGAGAATTTATTTATAAACTGTATATTTCGAATAGATATTTTAAAAATGATTACAGTTAGAAATTTTTTTCGATATTTTAATCTGTATTTAAAAATTAAAATTTTTACTTTCTATTAGAAATTTTTTAATTCTTCTTTTTCGTCTATATTCAATTATATATTTTTTTTATGCTCTTTATTTTTAACTGTAATTTTTCTTCGTATGTTTTGTTAATTTTATATAAATTAGATATATTTTTCATCTTTGGAGAATGCATCAGCAGCAACATTGGCCATGTCTTGGTTTAAGCCGAGTGATCATTTTCCTTTTAATGTTAGATTTTGAATACTCATTTTAAAAATAAAAAAGAGTAAAAAGAAGAATTTTTTTTAAAGAAAGAGAAATATATGGTAAGATGTTTTTTTAATAAAATGAAATTAAAATTTTTTTAAAAAGTATTATATTTCTAACAGAAAAATTATAGAAAAAGGTTTAATTAAATTGTTTATAAAAGTGTTTATTAATATTATTATTGTATTTTTATATACACACTATAAAAAAATTTGTGTTTTTAAAAATCTAATACTTTTATTTATTTTAGAAATATATTTTCGTTTTCGTTTTTATTCTTTAAAATATTATACTTTTGTTTTCTTATTTTTATAGGATGAGTCCCTCTTTTTTGAATTTTTCCCGTAGCCATTTTTTTATTTTTGAAAATTTTATTTCTCAATTTTTGGAGGCTCATTGTTTTATTTTAGTTTCTAAACGAGAAAAAGAGATATATAAATTTCTTTCAAAACAGATGAATTTGTAAGTTAAAAAAAGAAAGCTAAAATGGAAATTTGTGTAGAAGTTTCCTCTTGAGAATTTTCTGCTGTCAGTTCAATAAAATGTATTTATTTAAATTTCTTATTTGCATTTTTTTCTAATATAATTTTTAGGTTTTTAAACAGTTTTTTGCCCACACACAGTAACTATTGAAATTCTCAAGCATTTATTTTTATTCTCTCTTTTTAGTTTTTGCATATAGACGTTTGCTATATTTTTTTTATTTTCTCTCTTATTCTCGTTCTTATAGCTTTTCTTCTTCTTCCACTTCATTCTTTTCTTTAATTTCTTTCCTTTTCCTTCCCACCTATTTTTCCTCGTTTTGTTCCTACTCTTCATTCTCCTTCTAATCTTTTTTCTTTCCTCTTTTCTCTCCCTCCTTCCTCTTTTCTCTCCCTCCTTCTTCTTTTCTCTCCCTCCTTCCTCTTCTCTCTTTCTCCTCCCTCTTCTCTCTTTCTCCTCCCTCTTCTCTCTTTCTCCTCCCTCTTCTCTCTCTCTCTCCCCCCTCTTTTCTCTCCCTCCTTGCTCTTTTCTCTCCTAATCTTCTCTTTCATGTTTTTACAGCTTCTCAATTCCTCGTGCTTCTCAATATCCTGGATCCCTTTTTTTTCATTCTTCTTCACCTTTTCCTGTATATACATTGAATTCTACATCACGTTCTATGCATCTAGTGTATCCTTTTTACTTGAATACACTATTTCCACACTATACGCTTTGCCACACACTCTGGATGTATTATAAAAGAGAAATTCAAGTAGTTTTAGAGTATCGCCTTTGGCTTCTTTGGGGGATGAAATATCTGTTGGCAGGCCATCCTTCTGAAGTAGCCACATTTTTTCTTTCCTCTGGTGGAGAATGGTTACCCTCTCTGCTAATTGCTTTGCAATCGCTTGCCACTTTTTCCTATGATAAAGAAAACCAAAATTCGCCAAAATCTTCGGGTTTAGTAGAGAGCTATCCATGGCTATCCAAAAATTTGAAGGCATTTTCTTGGGAGGGAATTTCAACACCATCTTCTTCTTTCTTTTCAAAGGAGAAGCATGCAAGTTGGAGCTATCAAAATGGACTGATAGCCATTGAATATTTTCTTTTTAAAGGAAACAATTCAATCTTTTTCTGTATGGAGAATCTGCATCATCCTAAAGACACTCTAGATGGCCTTTTATGGCTATCTCAGTGGTTTTGTAGAGCTTTGCTTGCTATTTATAAAGGCGAAGGCGTGGAGGATGGGAGAGGGAAGAGAGGAGAAGATGAGGGGGGGATGAGGGGAAGAGACACTGGGACTAGAGGGGAAATGTTTGAGAGAAAAGACAAAAACTCAGGAATTTTCAAAACAGAAATTCAAGCAGAACAATCAAAGACTTCTCCTCATAATGTGGAGAGGAAAGAGATATATTTTTGCAACAAGGAGAGTGACTTCGCCTCTGATTCTTTATGTGGCTGCTCTCTACCACATGAGAAGTCTGCTGTAAAATTTTCCCCTTTAAAAAAAAGAAGAGATATACCAAAGAAATGCAGAAAACAGCAACGACACACGCATTGGGAGGAGACAACTTCATGTTTCTACAGAAGTTTCTTTTTCCCTACAGAAGTTGCTGAGAGGAGGATAGTAGAGGGACACAACCGTCTTGATGTGTTTTTAGGATTGACAATACTGAATGCGTTTGTTTGTGCTTACAAAAACATCACATCTTCTGTTTTTAAAGCAAATGGGGAGGAAAAAGAAGAGAGAACAGGAGAGGAAAAAAAAGAGAATAGAGATGCTGAAGAAGAAGAGATAGAGGATGAAAATGAGAGAAATGCAGAAGAGGAGATAGAGGATGAAAATGAGAGAAATGCAGAAGAGGAGATAGAGGATGAAAATGAGAGAAATACAGAAGAAGAAGAGGTAGAGGATGAAAATGAGAGAAATACAGAAGAAGAAGAGGTAGAGGATGAAAATGAGAGAAATACAGAAGAAGAAGAGGTAGAGGATGAAAATGAGAGAAGTACAGAAGAAGAAGAGATAGAGGAGGAAAATGAGAGAAGTACAGAAGAAGAAGAGGTAGAGGATGAAAATGAGAGAAGTACAGAAGAAGAAGAGGTAGAGGATGAAAATGAGAGAAGTACAGAAGAAGAAGAGGTAGAGGAGGAAAATGAGAGAAATACAGAAGAAGAAGAGGTAGAGGATGAAAATGAGAGAAATACAGAAGAGAGAAGAAATGAAAAAAAAAGAAAGAATGACAAACAAATTGATAAAAAGAGGGATTTTCCTTTGCTTATCTCTACCAAGGCAAAGGATGTATGCACATCTCCACTGTATACTCCTCCTTTGAATGAAAAACATTTTTTATCGAGTTCACTTTGGCCAGAATTTTCATCGCAGTTACCCTCTTCAGTAACTCTATTTGAAGGATGTTTAAATGTGCTTCTTTATCAACTGTCTCAAAGGCTCTCCCAGTTGTGGATATATTCATTTTTTTCGCATATTCCATTTTTTTTACGCAACAGAGAGGGAGAGGCAGTTCGTGCAGATACTGTTTTCTCTCCCCTCATGCTAGACATTTCGTGTTGTTTGCCTTTTTCTTCTTGTATTTCCCTCCTAAAACAGTTCTGTTACCTTCTAAACACGTTTCCTTTACTGGCTTTGCAAGCGTCTCCGTCTTTACTTTTCCCTTCCTTTTCTCGTAGTCATCCTTCTGCTTTAGAGGAGGGAAAACCTTGGCCTCTTCTTACGTTTCTCCGAAAATTTTTGGAATATCTCACACATGTTTGGCCCTTCCTTCTACAACAAGAAAGGCAAATATCTGTGGCGACTGCTAAGCTTTTGTCTGAGCCTCTTTATAGCCATTTTTGCCTCTGGAGTACAACACTTGCTTGTGCTGCGGCCATAATGGCTTTATACTTTCCATCAGATCCTCCCTCCGTTCATCACGTTCCATTGGAAAGTGCACGGCTCCGTCCTTCTCCAACTGCACGTCACACACTCTACTGGATTATATATAGTCTGTTGTGCCAACCCACTTCGTTTTCCTATTTTTCTTTTTTACTAGGATTGTCAGTTCCATTCCCCTCTACCCTACATCTTAATACGTTTTTATCTGCTTCCCATTATTCTCTTTCTTGGTATTCACGTCATAGTTTTGCTTCTCACTCGTGTTTGCATTCTCCCCCCCCTTCCTGCTTATCTTCAACTTCCTCCCTCTCTCCTCCCTCTCCTCTCCCTCACGCTTCCGCCTCTCCCCCTCACGCTTCCATCTCTCCTCCTCACGCTTTCTCTCCTTCCCCTCTCGCTTCCTCTCCTCTTCCTCACGCTTCCGCCTCTCTCCCTCCTACTCACGCTTCCTCTCCTCCCCCTCACGCTTCCACCTCTCTCCCTTACTGCTCCTATTGGTTTGAAAGTAGGCATTCAACCATGGCTGCCTCTCTTGCTATAATGCAAGATTTTCACTGGATATACGGCCATCTCATACGCATTTGGCGCTTCTCCTTATCAAAAAAGAGAGCTTCTTCTTCTTCGCTACAAGCTATTGAGATGCTTCTCTCTCCTATTTGTGATTTTATCGAATATTTTCTTCGTCTCTTTGCACTTTTATTAGAAGACAGTAGATCTTATAAAATTGTCAAGGCCAATAATCCTAACATAGCTTTGTTTCTACCGATGGAAAAACTTTTGATTTTACTTGCTCAGTATTATGGGGGGACTCTTCCTTTGCTCTCTCCCCTTCCATTCTACTGGATAACTCACGCTTTCTTTTCTCATGGGTAAGTAGCACAGTAAACCAGATATGCAAAATTTGCTATTTAAAAAATTCAAGGTAGAAATTTATTTTTTTGGAGATGAAATTCTGTTTGAGAATAAAAAAAGTAGAAAAGAGGGGAAGAGTGTGTTTTAAAATGTACATGGGATGAGAAGGTTGACTTAAAATTATAAAGAAAAGAAAAAATATAGTATCAAAAGAGAAAAAAAGTTATGGGTAGATAAGTAGACATTCATTCCTTGTAAAAAAATTGAAAACTGCATGTATAGAGGGTGAATGATGATTTTGAGATGCATTTGAGGCATTCGTTATTTTTTTTTTCTTGAAAAAAAAATAAACAAATTTTAAGTGTTAAGAGTAGAAATTTTTGGATTTTTTCCTCTTCATAGGGAAAGAGAAGAAATAAAAAAAAAGGGAGAGATTCTTTTTTGAATTTGGTTTTTTTAACCTCTCTTCTTCTTTTTTAAAAGGATGCATGTATAGTATTTAAATAACCTAAAGTTTTGTTATTTAAAAAACTTTTTTTTGTAGTACTCTTTATTTTTTTTTGAATTTTAATTATACTTTTATTTTTTTAAAATACATTCTTCACCCCCTATCTTCTTCTTTACAGAGTACTGTTTTTCTTCAACTCTCTTCTTCTCTTCTTCTATGGTCACTCTTTTCAACCCTCTCCGTTTTCTCCATTCCCAATTTTTTTTGTATTCACTCGCCTCTCCCTCTATTTTCAAATCTCTGCAAGGAGTCAATGCTCTCTACTCCTTATAAACATCTCCACACACTCTTTTTCTTTTACACAGAATTGCAGATATTTACACAGCATGGGCTCTCCAATGGCTACACTTCTTTCCATCCCTTTTTTGGGAAAATTTTCAACTTTTTTCTCATCAACGAAAGAATTTTTATATTTCTTGGTTACGCTGTGAAAAGGCAGTTTTTGAGCTTCCTTCTTCTTTGTGGAATATCTCTTCCATGAAAAAATTTCATACTTTACTCTCTATGCATCTCTCTTCGGCTGTGACGTTTCTTTGGAGGGAAAAGCACTTAGAAGGAGGAGAAACGATGGCCTTACATTTAAAAATTCTTCAATTACTTTTCCTTAAAGGAAAGAAACGTTGGGTCTATTGTTGGTAATAATCCTTAAAATGAAAGAGAAATAAAAATAAAAGAATGAACCCTACTGGAAGATTTCACACAGTATATGAACTCTTTTGATTTTTATATAAAGTTTGAAACAACAATTTCTTTTCTCTCCAAAAAAAATTAGAAAAAAAGGGTATAAAATTTTTCAGTATATTAAATATTTCTTATCAGTAGGCTTCTATTTATATATTTATTAAAGTTTTGAAAAAAATTCTAATTTTCTATATTTTCTTTTGCTGTTTTTAGGTTACATCTTCCTTCTATTTCTATATTTCTAATTGCCTTTTTTAAGGCATTTTTGGATGATGAACCTTTTTTTATTCATGTAAAAGATTGCATTTAATTTTTAAACGTTTTTTGAAAAACTATAGTTTATTCTATTTTTTTTATTTAAAAAAAAATGTAAATCAGAAAAAGAAGCAGGCAACCACACCCTTCAACGCATGGATAGAAGATCGAACAACCCATACTTCTGTTACTTCTCCTTCTCTGTTTTCTTTACCTCTTGAAGGACTTCCACCCCCTACTTCCTATACTGTGAGAACAGTAGTTAACAAATTTTAATAAAAATTTCACTTATGATTTAATCATGTCTTTTTTGCTTTTGAGATATAAAAATAAAATACATCACTTCATTTTATTTTTATATATTATTGTTCTTGCACTTTCGGTTTCTATTTTCTCATATCAAAATTTTTTGCTATTTTCGCAACTCAACTTTCTCATCTTTTCTTTTACTCATATTTTTATTTTTATTTTCCTGTTTTTTTTTTTTTCTTATCCATTTTTCGCTAATTTTTTTTCTTTAATTTTTTGTTTCCTTCCACCTCTCTTTTTTCATTTCTTCTTCTTTTCTTCACTTTTTAATTTTTTTTAAGGAAAAATGCAAATATGCTTTTTTCTATACTATAGGCGCTTCATGTACCGCCAGAACCCGTTTCCACCGCACCTCAGGATTCTTCTTCTACTATTCATTCTTTTCTTCTTGAAAGTGCCACGGCTAGATACAGCCACCAACGACGCCTTCGCTCTTATAGCGTGTTGCCTTCCTCTTTGGTAACGCTTTCCTCCCAACACCTGCCTCCTCCCCCTCCTCAGAGTTCACCCTCCATTGCTATGTCAACCTATGCAACTTCTACGTCTACAAATGATGTTTTCGCTGTCTCTATAAATAATTCCTTTCCTAGCGTTTGTTATCCATTCTGTGGACATACTTCTGCTACCCTCTCATTTCTTCAGAGCAGAAGCTATTTATGGAAAAGAAAAAAAAATAGTGTTTCTGCCTCTTGGGTGAGGAATCGTTTAGGGAGAACTCAGCAAGAGCCAACAAAAACAAACTGTTTTACCAAAAGAAAAAGAAATACATTTTCTGCTTTTCTTCCTGCTTGGGTGAAACGTATTGCACGACAAAAACAAATGTTACCTTCTTCATTAGATTCCCTCTATGAAGAATGGCTCTCTGTCTCCCCTTCAATTTATCGAGAGAAAAGGAAACACTGCGAGGGGCTGTGGCTAAACGTGGCGTGGGTGCTTCTCCTACAGTATCTTCCTTTGATGGAAAAGGAGATACTGGATAAGAGTGCCTCCTCATTAATGCATTCACAGCTATTTCAAGGCAAGAGAAGTTCTCAAACGGTATTCCCAAACACTTGGCGGGACCCCCCTGCTTGTCTTCCAGAGATCCTCCTTCAGTTTATCCAGCAGCGATGGATGAACTCTTCCTGCGCATTACATTCTATGGTAGGATCTGCGCCTTATAATGGAGGCTACAAGGGGTATTGTCTTCTCAAATTACTTCTTCCTGCTCTATATGATGAACGTTTAGAAGGAAAAGTTGGTTTGAGACGTCACAATGATCGATTGGGAGGTGGCTACTATGGAAATGTAATGGTGCAACCCACAGGGCCCGCCTTTCAACATCCACGAAAAATTGCTGTTAAATATATTCCCATGGCCTTGGAGAGTGTCTCTGTAATGGCTTATATGTGTTGAAGGAAGAGAAAACAGAAAAGGATGGGACGGGTGTTATCCTTGAAAATCTCATCGAGAATACAAAGACATGAGAGGAGATGTGTTGGAGAGAGAGAGAGAGAGAGGAAAAGATTTATTTTTTGCGTTAAGATAATGGAAGGGGTATGTTGGAAGTGAAGTAGAGAAAATGTGCGTTAAAAATCCTACAGAGGCAATCCTGTAAAAAATATAATCTTTACTTTTTTTCTATATAGAAAAGCTTAATTCTTTTATCGTTTAATTTCTTTTTTACCTAAAAGATGGGAAAGTATAAATTTGCATTTGTGTTCGGTGTTTGTATGTAGGTACTCTGTTTCTATCCAGTAATTTTAAAAAAGTGATTTTTTTTGTTGCTTTTACCCGTTTGATTCTTTAGTTATAAAGGTTTTTTCTTCTTTGAGTGGGTCAGATTTTTTTTATGTGTAGTTAACTTTTTTTGGAAACAGAAATTCTTCATGGCTTGATACGATGATGTGTTTTATTTTGTATATATTTTGATTATTTTTGATTTTATTTTTTAGAGGCTTTCTCTTCTTCGACGTGCTTGGAATGAAGTTCTTTGCTTGAAGAAATTTCATTCTTCCAATTCTTCGTATAGTTGTGCTCTCCATGACTTTGGTGTTGTCAATTCAGCTGAAAATTCTTCAGATTTTCATAAATTTCCAATGGTCGGCGTTTATGCCCTTAAGTTGTCGTATTTCCCTCTTTCTTTAAAGCAATGGCGGAAGCAGAGAGAATTTTTAAGTGGAGGCAACGATTTTTCTTCTTCCTCTCTTTCCTTTCTTCATCATTTGCCTCTATATTTGTGGATTTTTCAACGTATTTGTGAAGCTGTAGTAACTCTGCATTCTCTAAAAATGCTTCATTATGATTTAAAGTGTGAAAACATAGTTTTGTTTCCATCACGTATCTTGGAAACACTTTCATACATGCCTCCTCCAACTGCAAGACGACAGCTTCCCTCCTTTGGAAGTTGTGCAGACAAAGCTTTAAAAATTTCATCAGCGCTTTCTTCTCTTCCTAAAATTGCACTCGTTGATTTTGGTGAGAAATAGAACTGTTAGAAAGAAGCTTAGAATGAACTTGGTGGGGAGGGAAGGTAGTGCGAAACGAAAGAGGGGAAGTGTAAACAGGGTTTTCTATGACGAGAGAAAGGCCTTTAGTAGTACTCAAAAAAAACAATACTAAGGAGACATGTATGAAAAATAAAATATAAAACTGGACTAGAAGAATTTCAGTAGGTGAATGGAAAAAGATAAAAGTGGAGAATAGTGATGGGCGGTGCATAATATAATGAATCCCAGAGTTTATGCATACGCTGCACTATTTTAACTCAAAATAATCAGGTGAAGCTAAACGATGGACATTTTCTTCGTCATTTTTGGCACGGATGCATCCCCTTGAGGGAAGAATTCGAGGAACGGAATGTACTTGCAGCCCTGAGAGATTACAAGAGTCTATGCAAGAGGAAATAGACACACCATTTTCTCTTTCTCTTTTCAAGAAGAAGACAACTGAAGATGCAGATTCGCTCTTTTTGATGGATGCTGCCTCTGATATTTGGGCCTTAGGCTGTCTTTTTTATGAGCTTTTGACCGGCGAATTTCTGTTCAAAGAAATGCAAACATTTCATCAGAAAGTATTTGGAAATATGCCTCTTGTAGATGATTCTCTAAGACAAGTATAAGCAAATAGAGAGGCATAAATTTTTCATAGCCCACGGGGGAAATTTATTTTTGCGTTTAAATAGCCTTTCTAAGCAAAACCAATTTTTTGTAGCATGCCGTAGTGCCTCTTCAACTTTGGTTCTTTTTTTAAGGGTGTTCTCTGCAACCATGTTTGCATGGTAGAAAAAGAAATTATATATTTTATTATTTTGAAAAATAGTTGAGGTATGCGAAAAGTATATTTTTCTGGTGCGTATCACCAGGATGAAGAATGGATGCTTTGGCTATTTTTTGGATATATAGTGTGTACCTCTTATGTTTGTTTATTTTGTGACCCCTTTTCAAGTCTTATTAATACCTATAGGTTTTTGGAATCTTACTTTTTAAGTATTTGCTATCCTTTTACTTTATTAAGGGTTAATTTTTGTTCGAAGTTGTTTCTCTCATAATTTTTTAAGGCGATTTTGATTTAGCGTTTTTTTTTAGTATGCATTTTAGAATGTTGTGGTTTTTTGTATTTTGTTCAGTCTCTTCATCATTATCCCTCATTAATTGAATTTCTCGAATGGATTCTACAGAAAGATCCTCGATGCCGGCCAACTGCAAGAGATGTCTTATTTATGAGTATAGAATTGCAGAAACGCTTTGTTCCCTTTCTTGATCGTGATAGGCTCCAAAGTACTTCTCTAAGGAAGAATAGTGCTTCAAATATTTCCTCTTCTTCAATATGGCCAAAAATATATCTCTCCACACCTTTCCTTCCGTTGCTCTTGGAGTTACGAATGCTATCGCCTTATACTCAAAGAGAAAAACAAAATAGTTCTGCTACAGGACGCGTCATCACAAAAACACTGCCTTTTCGAACTTCTAAAATACAATTTTTAGAAATGTTCAAGTGGAAGTATCGATCACTACCTAGGATATCAAAAATAGAATCAAAGCATTTACTAAGAAACAAAAGCATAAGGATACGATTGTTTCGACGCATAATATCAAATCAAGGGTTTATGAAAAAGCAGAAACATGAGGGATTACAATTAGCATTATCTCTTTCTCAAAGCATTATTTCTCCACAAATTTCTTCTAGCATAAAAGAAGACTCCTCTCCGTCTACAGTAACCTACATACAAAAGAATAATTCACCCGCTGGTTTATCTCCATTTGAATCCAACTTACTCTCTACACCCAATTTTTTCATTCATGATGGCAAGCAAAGAGAGAAAAATGAATATGTTTTGCGAGCAGACGTACACAAATGGATCAAAGAGCATTCTATTCGCTTTCAAAATGTTCATGTTGTAGTAGAAAACCTTTATCTTTGTCATACATTGCCATATGTAAGAAATGAAAACACGCAGAGAGGGAACAAAAAAGACGATCCGGCGTCTTCTCCATTTACATCACTTTTCAACGACAGAGGAGTCGTAAAATTTTCTTTTGGTGATATATTTAATCAGTATGGCATTTTTCCTACTTACTTAGTTGATTTCCGATCTCCTCACAATGCCAAATTTAAAGAGAGCATTCCTTCCAATGTGAAAATCCTCCGCTTTAGTCCACAACAATTCGATCCGGAAGAATGGATCACACATGGAGATTCTATCCTTTCGCTACGTAGCTTTTTATCAGTTTTCTACAATTTTTTGAGATCAGCAAGTCTCAGTGGAGCTTCTGTTGTTTTACTAGATACATATCCTTTTCTGGAAAATACAAATAAAGTCGAAAAATATTTTGGAGCGAACGGTGTTGAGAAAAATACAATTTCTTTTGACGAATCTAGGAAAGGCTATGTAAAGCCATACGTTGGCAAAGCTATGGCTGCGCTTACTCTCTTAATTATATCTTCCTTTAAACTCAGCCCCTTCCATGCAATTAGTATGCTTTCATCGCAACGTGTTCTACCCCCGTTGCCTGCGTTTTATATTCCTATTATGGAAACATTTTTTAGTATATTACAGACACAATCCAAGAATATATCCCTATATTCTACCTTTTATGATAATCAAGCATTTCATAGGGATGATATAAAAACCACAATTTCGTTAGATGAAAATCCTCAAGATAGGATATCACTTTCGTTGAGTTGCTTAAGCTGCATGTGTGGTGGTTGCTGTTGGTATATTCAACGAAAATGGCTCCCTCCTAAAGCTACAGATGCCTGCAAAGACGAAGTACGAAACACAACGGAGAGAAGAAATAGATGTTATTCTTTCGAAAATGCAGAAGTAACATTGTTACCCACACATGTAAGTGGGTTAAGATCATTGAATGAAACATTCTGGAAAAGTCAAATAAGTTTTTGCAATTCTTCCAAGAAAAGGGGTGCTCATAATCATCGAAGACACGCTCACGTCTCTTCACAGTGTTGCCCGCTGAATGGCGAATGCTTTGCTTATCTTACTATTATCGAGAGCATTTTTAAAGTACCGTATGAATACCTGGAATGGATTATATTTCGCCGTAGACTTCCTCTACCATTGGAGGAGGTAGTATGGGATACCGTTTTGAAAGAGTTTAACCAGCACTTGCATTTATCTGGAACTTTTGGAAGGGCTTGTTATCGAAATAAATACTGTGCGGACTTTTCAAATAATCCATTACTGAACTCTACAGAATTTTCGAGTGTCCATGAAAATTATGATTATGCGCTAAAAGAATTACAGCAGAAATTTATACGTGGGTGTTATCATGCTAAAAACTTCAGCAAGACGCAGTCAACAAATTCTAGCACCCGATGGAGATGTTTTCGTTGTTGTTATTGTAATTTTATCACCCATTGTGTTCGTTGCTATGCCGATGAAAATTTCCCAACTGAGCAACCATTTGTTATGGGTACAACAAAATTGTCAAGCCACGAAGTTTCTAGCATTTTTGAAATTGCTATACTTTCATTTCACCCTGCTGTCAATTTGCCATCATTTGACCCATGTTTTAGGCAAAAGAGAGTTGCAAAGTCTATTGAGCAAAATAGTTTTTTTAAAAAAAAGAAAGAATGTGACAATATGGTCTATACGCATCAGGGTCTCAAAAATTCGCTAAATTCTACAGGTTATTGCAATCGAGCTTCCAAATCATTTGAATACACGCATTCCGGCTCAAGTGATGGTTACCAAGCTCAAATACTTCCGTATGGTTTTTATCTGTGGAAGTATAAACTACATGATCTTGTTATACGACGGCAATCCCTCTAATCATTTTACGGATTACGAGGGATCATTGTTTGTTTGATTGCAACCAATTTTAGTATTCATTTTTCTATGCTATTACAATGATATATTTTGTTATTTCATCTTCTATTTCATTAAAACTAAGTCATGCAGATTTGCTTATGTCATTGACTTAGAAAACTTTGGCTTACTGTCTTTTTAGTTTATCAGAAACAATCTCTTTATTGAAGTCTAATAATCTGGTGTAAATATGTAACGAAAGTTTTTTATAGGGCTGACATTGATACATACAAGCAGGGCGGTTGTAGTGACTATACTTATTGTAACACGGACATTACACCGAGCTCAACGCAACGACCATTTAGAATAATTTATATTACAATGTTTGTTTAGTGTCGATACCATTTCACCATATATGTAAATGCTTAGATATTTTGGTTGCAATGTTTAGTTTCTCATGCCCTTATAATACGTTAGTGATTATGAAGTTAGCTTACACCTACTTTAGGTTCTAGTTGACACCAACCCCACATAGATACATTCTTTGTGGCGCACGATGATGATAGCATTGCGAGCATGGATTAAATACTCCTACATCCCGTATACATGTAAGCTTTAGGTAGAGAGAAGAATGCTTTTTCTTCTCTTCAGATTTTTCTTTTCCCAATCCTTTTCATAGTAAACAGACCTTTGCAAGTTAGCATATATCCTTGTTTTGCCTTTTATCCTTTACAATACTTATTAGATATTTTTCCTTTGTTTTTCTATTGCTACAAACGAGTATATTTATTTCCGTTATATGAACAAATTAACATAAGAAAACTTTAAATTAACATATAGAATAACTTGACCACGAAAAGAGAGAAATAGTCAGCGGGAATCGAGTTATCGATTGGCGTAAACGTGACGAAGGGAACTATCTAAATTTCTTCGTTTACACTTATCTTGCCGCTAAACCTTTAAAAAGCTTGCTAGGTTAAAGATGGAGAATCTTTTCATTTGGAAGGAGCTTGTGGTCATAAATAAAGTTGCGCTAATTGCAAGAGCAGTTGAAATGCGCATAATCAAGGTTACAACTTTTTCTGCCGCCAATTACAATTTGCTATTGTAGAGAAATGTCAAAAGAAATCATTTGCACTCGCAATAAATATCGTATAAAACTCGCAATGTTAAATTTCTCTAGTTACAACACGAAGGAGCAATACTTACAATATACTTATCAAATAAATCATATATTCTTTCTAATAAAAGAGTAAAATTCGGTGATTTATGAATGTCATGAAGTTAAATAAAGATATGCCGAGGCATGCTTACTTGCTACTAAACATTCTCATTGAAGTAAAGATTAAATCTATAGTCTCCGCTTCAAAATCAACCTGAAATATTCTTTTGTTCTAGTGAGCAATTATTTCCAAGACAAATGCCATTTACCTTGAACCCGAATTAAATGAAATAGTGTAATCATACATATTTTTCGCTGCCTTTGCTAATATCGTTTTAAATTACTTCATCAACTGCTCAAGCTTGCATACAAAGTTTTCAAAACATGAAATATCTTTTGGAACTAAACTCGAGGATCCTGTATATTTTTTCTAAAATAGACGTGTTTAATTTTGGCCATGCAGCAGCATTTCTATTTATTCTAACATATTCTGTTGGAAAAAGTTGACGTTTTCTGAATTTGAAAAAGACTTGCCGCGATTGCTGTAGGGGAGCATAGTATTTATGGATTGGATTACAATGAAAAAAAAATTCAAGCGGACTTGTGGGTGAGTGCAAGCTCTTGCGTGTTGATCCTTCTTCTTATGGTAGATGTATACTATAATCAATCGCATAACTTAGTCACAGCTGGATCTCCATCTAAGCCATGTTTACGCTCCGCAACACAAAACTTGACTTTGATATTTCAAAAAAGTTCAAGTTATTCTTTTAAAGCTATAGCATGGGCTTCTACTTCTGCAATGGTTCTGCGATGTCATTCATCAACTAAATTGTTTCATTTTTGACTCCCCCTGCTTTTATATGAAGGTTTTCGAGAATGGAAAAGCGCACGAAAGTTCCACAGCCTTCCCGTGTTCGGGTTGTTCAAGAATTTTTTAAATTTTTAGGAAAGCCATCTTTGATGCAAGAAGGAAATGAAGGCTCAATTTTGAAAGAAAACATGCAGCAACTTGTTTTTAGGTATTTGCTCAAGCAAGAGAAGAGCATAGCAACAGTTGTATGAAAACAATTGTAATTTCGACTTTGAATATCTCTTTTTCTCTGCTGTGAAAATTCATGGATAAATTCGCTCATGCTTGAAGAATTTGTCCTATGCTTTCTACTGCTACTTTCTCTGATATCGCACGTTAGAAAAACTCGCAACGCTTTTGCTATCAATTTATTAAAGTGTCTACTCTTCCCAATATGGGAATAGAAGATGTTGGCGAAATAACATTCTTGAATGCAGCGGTTTTGCCTTTCTATATACTTTTCCTTTCATTGTACAATGCTTGTATGTAATTTTTTCAGTCGAAACTTAACTGCAATCTTTGCTGGAATTGGGGCTGGGTTATTGCAAATTCAAGGATTGAAGGGTGAGTAAAGTGAAGCGCTAGAGCAATTATGGAAGAATCTGTATATGAAATTTCGTTTGTTACCTTATCTTGCTATTTATTAGTAGTATTTGGATGTACGAATTGAATTTGCAAACGTACAAGTGTAACACTACGTTTTGGTTTTTACAATAAGAACTGATCTCAGTAGCAATCTGTTAAGAGTAGATGGTGCTTTCTGAGCATTATCTTAAGCGATTTTATTTGAGGAAGCAATTTTCTACATTGCCAAGCATACGTAATTTGCTACTTCAGGAATTCTATTCTTTTTGTGCCTTACATTTGCGGGATCCTTCGCTGTTCTTATAAAAATTAATTTCCGTGCTCGAGATTATTTTCTCTCCTTTTGGACCGTTTTTTTTTCTGGTCTATTTTCTGGAATTTTCGTAAGATAACATCCATTAGCTAAGTATTCTTTAGGTAGAGGTAACAAGCACTTATTCGACTATGGTTATTCATGATGTGTATCTCTGCTGTGGAACGTATATCTTTTTGCTGTTTCAATGGAGCGTCCGCAGTATACAAAAATAGTTGTGTGAGAGTAGTATATAGGTGATATCTTTTCAAATTTAGGCTTTCAAACTGGTTTAAAGTATGCTTACCGAGAATACTACTCGAATATTTTAGTGTTTTTACTGGCTCCTGTTTATACCTTTAGAAAAATGTTGTACTTGTTTTTTAAACCGTTTAATTTTAATCCTTCTATGTATTCTCAACGAAGTTGTTAACCAATTTAATCACGATTTGGTTAGAGATTATTTGTTCTTCTAATTAGTGTGACATCTGTGAGTTATATTTAATAGACGTTTCGAGTCGCATTAAGCATTTCTTCTTTTGTTGATTCGTGTTAGTATTTTGTTTTGTTCAGTCATATATTATAATCTGGACCCTCATATACAACGTGCTGTACGTCTTTTGATGGGAGACGGAAGTAGGATATCTCTTGCAATCTATATGCTCAATCTTTTTGTTGGAAAAACTTTTTCTTGAGAACAAATTAGGAACATGATAATTTTGTAGCAGCGGAATTATTGTTAGAAATAGATCATCCTATTCAATCGCTTTTTAATATTTGGATCATCACTTGGCATCTGATCAATTCATTGATTACTTATGCCGTGAAACCATAATCTATCAAAGAAAAAATACATGTGAACAGAAGTGTTGCATATAATTAACTTTGCAATAAACCTATTGAGATGTTGTAAACTTAACCATCTACTAGTTAATAATTTGCATCGTTAAAATTGTCCGTTCAAAGTGATGCTTCCTTAATTCTACTCGGCTTGGAGGTTTTAATTTTTCTGCTTCGTAATTTAATTTCAATGTAACTTTCTTGAAGCAACTGAAATAGTGGTTGATTTTCAACTTTTTACAAATAGTATACGATGAGCAGATCATTCCGAGAATGAGGTATCATGAAACGTTATCTTCCGTCCTTTAGAAAATATTTTTACAGGACAAAATCTTTGTTCTCATATGGGCCTCCGCTTCAAAATAATGGGTCGTATAATCAATTAGATAATAGCTATTGTAAGAGATCTAGATTTGTAACGACTTCTAATTCATAAGCTACACGCGTGTTTATTATGGGCACTCCTTAAAATAAACGGATACAACAGACAGCACTTTTTCTTAAAAAGATGAACCGCCCAGAGAAATCACTTTTAAAAAAAGAGGTTTCCATCCACGAGGTAACTTTTACTTCATCTAGTGAGCTCGAAAGAGCTAGTAGCTATAAAACAGTGTTTTCAATAATTACAATGGGGTTATGTGGCTAGGAAGTTGAAATTTATTTATAGTTATGAATGCGCATAGTAGAACTAATGGAAATCAAATTCATTGTGGTAATTGAATAGAAAAGCATTTGCATAGCACATTTGTTTCTTGCATGGCAACTCTGCTAGTTACCGTGGACCCAAACTCAAGTGGAAAAAATTATTACGGAAATAATCGAAAGTAAGATCACTTAATCTGAGCAAATTCTTTTACGCGTTGTCTAGTGGTCATCTCAGTTTCGGAACTTCATTTCAGTTAGGCTTAACTAAAGAAATATAATGGATAGGGGAACATATTTGTAGCATATCTTTAAATGCGGATAAGGTAACCGGGGTAGCTTTTTCAATGATGCTACGATTATATATTTTTCACAGCCGCTCACCGCATGGAAAATGAAAGATTCTTAAAGGGTGCTTCTAATATCTCTCTTCATATTGTGTATTGTCTTTTCTTCGGGGGCTACGATTCATGGCAATAATGCGTTTTCAATTTTAAGTTTATTTTTAAAGCGTATATCAGAGTGGAGATATGACGCGTTTAAATTTAGAGTGTATGCAAAGCTATAACAGCAGTTAAATTTTGGTGAGTGCTGTGTCTATCTCTGCGCGACAATTAGCAACGCAATGAGTTTGGCAACATGGGAACAATGGTAAAAATTAGTTAAGTTTTGATGCAATTACTTTTTCTTTGCAGAACACTTGAAGGGAAGCGAATACCAAGATGAAAAGGTAGTAATATAATTTTTTTCTTCCATTGAATAGCAATTTTGTGATAGCGCCGATTGAAGCGCTAAAAAATAACGATTTGAAGTAATTTACTCTTATTTTAATTAAAAAAAAAATTCTTCGGTTTTTATTCCAGATTGCATATATTTTGCCTTATTAATGCTTGAAATTATTTGCTCTGTAGAATACTTCTTCCTAAGTTTACACAATGTACCATTTAAAGCAAACTCTTGACTGATCAAGTTAACTGCTCCATGTTTTAATATGCGACTTACCTTTTATCGACTATCCCTTTTCTGCTTAGGCTGAACAATGGGTAGATTCCATATGCGAAGAGTGCATCTTTAACCTGGAGAAATACAAAAGACCATACAAATACATTGGTAACAATTAAAGCCGAAACCCCGTTTCCCCCAATTATTTAAAAAGATTAATAGTAGATAGAAAAGTCACATAAAACGCAGAGTTTGCTATGAAAAAATTGATTGTTCATTCCAAGCTGAGCTTTACTTTAAACAAATTTTTTATGAGACATATTGTCAATGGCATTGACTTAGACACTGAGAGAAAAATAGTTGTATTATCTGTAAATTCAGGAACGGTTACTCATTAGCGTAATAGTCGTGAGAATTCTTGCATGCGTTTCTTGCAGTATCTTGCTTCATTATGCAAAGAAACGGTGCCGGTGTCCAAGTGTCTAATTCATGTTATTGGGAAGCTGGAAGTGATGGTAATTATTGTGTTTTTATTGTCTTCAATATTCTTTGTGGCATGCATAGATTGCAGTTACATGTAGGTTCCCTGATACTAATTTAAAGTAGCACATATTCTATGCGGTAACATCGATAGGATTGTTTGCAATTGAGTGGCCCAAAGGGATACTGAAAGATAAATCGAAGATAAAGATACACTGCGTGTTAACTGTTGCAACTATTGCGTTGTAATATGTTCGAAAGAACTGAGGGATGGCCTGATGAAAAGATCTAATGTATAATCCTAGTCCAAATTGTGACAAATTTTCTTTTCAGTGATTAACGTCTAATTTCACTTTGGCAGCGCGACAATGCACTTCAAATCTTTTAGTTTGTACGAAATGCCTTGCAAATACAAACTTATGCAAATCAACACTGCGCTATTATTGTTAAAGCCTTAATACGTTGTGGATATCACTTGAAACATTGTATACAAAAGTTCTTGCAAATAGGCCAGAAAGAACAAATTGTATTGACGATTTCTGTACTAACGGTTCAAATGATTTATTTTCTTGCAACTCCATTCTTTTTACAAGCATTTTTCAGGAAAAAAAAATTGACTTGTCAATCCGTCGCTACCCATGACATTTAGCAGCGGGATCGTTGCTAAAATGGAAACGTTACACTAAATTACTTGTTAGGAAAATGCAAAGAGGAGCGTTAAACAAAGAAATAAACTCCTTGCACTGTTTTCCTGCGTGTAATTTATCTGCTGTAAATATGATGTTAGAGGATTATTTTCATCTTTACGATAGGCACTGGCTCATGCTTGGAACGTAGGTGCATTAAGTCGTGTTCAACGGTAATTTTAGTCTACCTTTATAAACAAAAATAGTCTATTCAAAATCAAATGCGGGTTTCTTAAAATGCACGAAAAAATTTGAGGCGTTGTTATATACTGTTGACTTCTGTCACGATCTGTTAGCTTCAGTATCTACCTATGGCAACAAAGCTAAAGTTTAGGGTTTATAACAGCAACTTTTACTTTACTGTAATGAAAGTAAGATAATCCAGTTGAAATTTCCTCAATGTCAAGGGATTTAGCACTGTTTAAGTTCTTTAGTGAATGCTCTTCAAATCCAATCGCATTGCTTCGAATGTACTGGCGTCTCAACCTTGAGGGTGCATTCATGAATAATATCTAGAATTCGAAAATAAAACCATTATAAATCGGTAAACTTAAATCGAGCGAAACTGTTGTCATGACTCTTCGCCACCCAAAAATGAATCCTATATGAATGATAACTCTACGGGATTTCACCACAGCATTACGGATCAAAATGTTTTAATTGGGGCATACATTTTTCGGAAGCTGCAATAATTCATATAAACCTTTTCCACACGTAGTCTGCATTTTAAAATTTGGGTGAGTGCGTCAACTTCAATCGCTTCAACCTATATACACTTTCATTTTTCCTGTAAAAGTATCAGGCAAAATATTGCCGTATTCAACTTCAATCGATTCAAACTACCCACTTCATTTTTACCTGTAAAAGTATCATGTAAATTATTGCCGTAGTGACTTTACTTGTATAAAAGTAGTTGGATCCAACTAGAAACTAGACTACAGAAATGTTTGGTTTTTGCCAACGTTGCATGCCTATATCAAACGGAACGATCAGTTTTATTTGCAAAAGTGGTGACTGATTTTGTTTTTGTAACTTCGTTCTCTGCTCAAGGCGGCATGCACTTGAAAAAACACCCTAATTCATCCCAAGAAGGGGTTAATTTTTGCAGCTCCTTGCAAGAAAAGTATGTCTAAGGTATCCTTCATTGGCGGTTTGCGCCGTGCTTCTTTGCAAGCAGGTCTTGCGCTAACAACCGGTGAGATTCATGGACTTACTCTATTGTACCTAAAACACAGTATGCACAACTATTTTTGTAACAAATTCTTGCATTGCACTACTGATTTTATTTGCTGCAAATCAAGTAATGGATTGATGGATATTTGAAACTGTCTTCCAAAAATTCCGTGAGTTAAAGAGAAACTGCAGAATAAATTGTAGAAAAATCTTTTTTCTTTTTGCGCTTTGGAAATCTTCATTGGAAAATGCGATAGTGAGCAAAGCACTATGAAACGAATGTGTGAATTTCCTAGCGCAGAAACTAATGTTTTGAAGGAATGGTTGTGCATATCATATTTTGACAGCTTCACTATTTCGTCATTTTTCCGGATAATAATTGTAAAAAAGTGCGCTGAACCTCACTTATTGTATGCCATTTCTCATACGTGCTTTTGTCATTTCTGCTTTTCTTGTAAAAGGGCATGTGCATTTTACTCACTTCCTACAGTTCCCTTGATTAAATTCTTTTGCTCAGGCGACGCTTTTGCACAAATTATTGATCAATCATATAAAATTCCCCATCTGACAGTTAGGGCACTATCGGATTCCTTTGACATGCATCGGACGTGCATTTGGTGTTTTTTAGGAGTTACTTTGCATGGAACTTTCTCTTATTCTGCTTTTTATGCTGTTGAACGATTGTTTGGCAAAAGAGTCACACTTCTAGCTGTTACGAAAAAAGTTGCAACACTGCAATGCCTTTTTTTTCCGTAAGCATTTAATCTTTTCAAGCTTTGTTTATGAAAAATAATGAGATGTCTTTGGTATGTGGTGTTTTACCTATATTGTAAGCAAGGCAGAATAAATCTGAAAAATCTATTATTGAATTGTAGCTTCCGTTTGTCGTATTTGTAAAATGTTTTATAAAAGTAAATTTTTTAATTGACAACAGAATTTTTTTTAACATTTTGTTACATCTAATCAGATTCGTTTTCCTTTCTTTTTTAGTGAAAACATGTGTGGTATTTTTTTTGTTCGCATTCCACACATTTTATTCTAACCCAAACCCTTATAGCTATCTTGTCATGCTTTTGTTTTAATTAAAAGGTACAGTTACACGATTTAAATTATTTCTTTTGTTGTATTGCTATTTTCTTTATCTTGTGTTTTATTGTTATAGTAAAAATTGTTTATCATCAACTTGAGTTCATTTTATTATAGGTGCTATTTGACCGCTTTTTTTACTATTTTAAATTTTCTTGAACATCGTGGTAAAAAAATCCATGATTGGAAGGAACTATTTAGATCAAAAGTATTCCCGGTATATTTATGTGGATTTCTTCCGTGGACAATTTTCAATTTTTTTAACTTTCTCTTGATTTCTCCAAATTATCGTATTCCTTCTCTTCTTCTCATGGCTACTTCATGGAACTGTTACTTATCATGGTATAACGCCCGAAAGGATTTAACTCTAAAGCGTACTGACGTTTCAGAGGAATAAATATTGAATTCAAATAATAGTGCAGGAGATATTCCGTAATTCAAAATCAGATTGAACAAATACGCAAGATAATTATGATAAGATGCATATTCTCATCTGAAAAAGTAATAAAAGATGTAGGGATGGCATAAAAGTTTACTGATATCAATATACGTTAAATTGTACGCTATTTCTTCTTTAGAATACAGCAATGTGGTTGAACAGAGATAGGAAAATTGCCGTAGAATTTTTCAAATGCTTTTCATTTCTTGCTGCTACCAAATTTTTTTTGTCAAAAGCCGCAATGAATGTTTCTGATTTTCCTCAATGCTGTTTTGGCTCTTCCAAAATATCTCGTTATTTATGGCTGTAGCTTGATCTAATTTATGGCAGAATGTTTTAATTTTTTACATAAATGTCAATCGATGCATATAGAGTTCATCCAAGTTATGAAATTGCTTGCTTTATTAAATTGTGGAACGTGTTTTTTGAAATTAAAAAGGCGTATAGGGTTGCAGAAACTCGATTCTGGAAAGAATTGATTGCGCAGCTATGAGTGCTGTCAGTATGCTAGTTGAATTTCTGCAACTCTTTTTGACATATTTCAATATATTTTCTACTTCATTCCGCAATAAAATTACTTGTATTCCAGCTGCTTTTTGCCTCTCATGTCTACCAGTTTTATTGTGCAATAGTATTTTGTCATTTTCATCTCTACTGATCTTTTCATTTATTCTTGGTCAATTTTTTTAATTACTTTCAATACAATTTAATACGCCCTCGCATTTAGCTATATTATTATCCTGGATGTTGGCCAGTTATGTAGTATATTACTTCGTTTCCTAAATGGGAACATAAGAGTCTCTCTTTTTTCTGATGGAGCGAGCTAACTTTTTTGTTTCCCTTGAGTAATTAAACTTTAGCAAAAAGTATTTGGATTTTTTTAGTTAAAATATGAATTTCGTTTTCATTTTATAAGTTCTTATATTTGTTTTATGCCACATGTATATTAAAGGAATTATATAATCATTATCACTTGAATACCCCTCTGCATCAGCTCTTCTTTTGTGTTAACGATTTGTTTTTCTTGTTAAATCCTGTGAAAAAAGTAAGTAGATTTTGTCTATTTCAGAAACGTATTTTGAAAGGAAACTATTCTTGAGCCAATGCTTTTACTTATTACGCAAAACCGGCTTTTAAAGGCAGTGCTTTCGCATTCATCCGAAAATGTCTGCATTATGAAGTTGAGAAACATCAATTATAAACGTGTTTGTTTGCTTTGAAAAAAAAGGATTTGGAAGGTGTTCGAGTCATTTAAGAACTGGAAACATGTTGCCTTGCACTTTTTTCAAATAAAGATAAAACATAGCTCATAAAAGCTGGATTTAACAAACTAAAAATTCGAATATGTGCTTCAAGCAGTGCATATTATTTCAAGAATTTGTTGTCTTAAAATTGTTGTGAAGCATTGCACTTTTATATGCATCATCAAAACGTGATGTAGGTTTTTGATGAATAGGAATGAAACTCGACAAAACCGCCTAGCGCCTTATGTACTCTTCTACAATCATGTCGCGATTATAGCGAATGTTTCAAAAATTGTCCCACTCTGTAGAAATTCTCTTTCAATGCAACAAATTCGTGTTGGTCAAATCTAGTTAGTGTTTTTGGAAGGCGTCCATTTAAGGGGGTAAATTCTCCATAGCACGGCATTCAACAGTTGATTGTAGTATAAAGGAAAACTTTAGAAGAAGACGCATTCACACATTGGCGGAACTTGTATACATTTAACAGCCTCTACCGCTTCGTAACGGCAACTAGAGATATTTTCTTAGGTTTTATCAGCATGAATAAGAAATATCGGCACGCCAATAGATGAATGCGACATTTGCATTTTATGAGTGCAGGCTATGTATTTGCTTGTGAAATTTCTCCTTATTTTCTTCGAATGAATTGTTGCGCATACAACAAATACAGCATAAGTAAGCCGTGGTTTGCATGCGTGATGACTAACGCTACGGGAAAGGAAGCAATTTTAGTGGGGAGCAAAAACAAACGTTACTGCTTAGATGTTATAAATACAATTAAAAAGCTTTTCTTTTCTTTTTTTGCGAGCAAACGCCACGTAATTAGTTCGAGTCTAAAACTCCGGCCATGCGTAGGACCTACCGTAGCTATAGGATTAGCTATGTTAGAATCCATTTTAGTGCATTGTTTGCTTGCTCATAGTTTCATAGATATTTTGAAGGTATCGTTTTTCATTATTACTTTGGTAGAATCTTGCATGTATGCGTAATATTCCTTGCTGCTTCTTCTAGAGGCTATACAATAATATACTCCGATTACTTTTAGAGATAAGCCATCTTAAACTCAGTTTCCCTTCGTATGACTCCGACTGTTAAATAGGATTAGTAAAACGCTTCGCCAATCTCTTATTTTTGGTAAAAAGTCTAAGGATATAATTTCATAGCTTAAAATTTAGAACTAGATGAAATACTCCATAACAAAATCGAATATAGTTACAGAAAAACATTTGCAAACCGAATACAACGAACGTGCTTCATTTATGCACAAGTTCTGTGTTCACCAAATCTTTCTAGTCTTAAAAGAATTATATACCTGAATCACTTTCTTAATTTTCTACGGAAAAGCATTCTACATTTTTATTCCCCAATATTTTATACACCTATAAATTTAATCAGCTTCGCTTTTTTGGAATTTTAAAGTGAGAGTTAAAATTTTCTTTCAATTATAGTGGCGAATAAAAGCACTACTTAAAGGAAGAAGAGGGAGGAGATGTTGAAGAAGAAATTGGAGGGGATAATGAAGAAATTGGAGGAAGAGAGCATTGCAAATCCGGAATTTCAAACACCACCGAAGGAGGAGATAACTCTTCAATTCCTTTAAAAAGAAAGAAAGCAATCAATTACATTCATAGGGACAAGACGTATTACTAAAAAATTATTATACAAGCAACATCACAAGAACACTAGAAATAAGTAAGAAAATCCTCTAAACAGAAATGAATAAAACCAAAAATTTGTAAGAATTAAATACAGCGATGAAATAAAAATTAGGCGCTCTCTTGTTCTTTTAATTAACACACTAAAAAAACAAGCCTATAGTGTTCCTCTATTTTAAAATGATTATGAAAGTGCTTACTCTTCGTTTTCTTAATAAATTTGCTTCATGGTAAACATTTTCTTTTAAATTTTTAAAACGTTTATTTCATTTCCTAAGTTGGGTTCTACAAAAATATCTTTAATTTTCAATACTTCTTTTTAATAAAAAGTTACTCCAGCGTAAATTTTCTTGAAAATTACACACTTCTATTAATATTCAATGAGATATCACCCTTGTTTCTCTCACTTTGCGCAATCAGTACTCTCAGCAAGACAGAAAACAAACCAGAAATCACATGTCTTGAGAGATATTGAGCATGCTTATTAAAAAATTCCACACGCTTTTGAATTTCTGCCTGACACATGGAATGGAGACCTTGCTTGGCTACGTTGGCTGTTTCAAAGTAAATCTGATGAAATTTTCGTCGTCGTATCACCTCCTCCAACGAGAATATATACGTCGAAGGAAACTTATAAACTCTATCCAATAGTTTAGCTGCTTCCTACGGAATAAAAATAACGAAATCAGGAGATATTTGATATTTTTCTTGAAAACAAGAGAGAGAAAGAGGAAGAGAGAAAGAAAAAGGAAGAGAAAAAGAGAGGAAGAGAGAAAGAAAAAGGAAGAGAAAAAGAGAGGAAGAGAGAAAGAAAGAGGAAGAGAAAAAGAGAGAGAGAGAGAGTAGAAGAAGAGAGAGAGAGAGAGAAATGAAGAGAGAAAGAAAGAAGGGAGGCAAAAAGTAATTTTAAAAAAATCTATCAAATAGTGTTTAGCCAAAAATAACTTTTATTCATCAAGATAATGTTTCTTCATACATCCAATTGTAGAAAAGAGGCTCTATAGATAATTCCAATATCATGAATTTTCTTCAATCGTGTCTGCAAGCAAACAAAAAACTAAGGTCTCTTTACTTTAATCCAAAAATAGTTTTAACCTCTGAAAAAAAATAAAAACTCATAGCAATTATTACATACTTTATTTTAAAAGTAATACTTTTAAAAAGCAACTTAAATTATGATATTCTTGAGCACATCTTTTCATCATCGTCTTCCTTCCTCTCTATTTCTTTTTAAACTTATGTATTTCTCTGCTTTTCACAAAGTTGAAATTTTTTTTCTTTATTATAACTCTCAATTTCCTTTTCTTAGTTTGTAGTAAAAGTATATAATTTTATCCTTTTTATACTTCTAAAATGTTTTTTTTTTAATTTTACTTTAAAATTGAAATATATCGAAATACGTTTTACACAGCGCAGGAAAGATGCCTCCTATAATAAACATAGAATAATAAAAGATTCAGAATACATAGGAATATTAAAATCTCTATTAATCAATAAAAAGAATAAAATTTCCTTCAAATCAATAAATTAAAATCACTACAATCAATAAAACTAAATAAAATTCTTTCGAATTAAATAAACTATTAAATATATATATATGTTTTTTTCTCAAAATACAATGCAACGAACATACCCACTGCTGTTGAATAGACTTTTGTATATCTACAAGTTGTTCGTAAGCATTTAAAACATCCGTTACAGCAGAATTCTACAAAATTAGAAATAATAAAAATATTAAAAAAAATCAAAAAGCGTGTAAATACATGTATATATTTTTCTCTCTAGTTTAGAATGTAAAAGTTCCCCCCTCGCCCTTTCTTTTTTTATAATAAAAATTACAAAATTGTATTTTACTTTTTATTGGAAAAACTAGTTATAAAATATATCCAACTCTTTTATTTTAATGCTAAAAAAACACTTCCTCCTCTTTTTCTTCTTCTTCCTTTTTATCTTCTTTTTTTTTTTTACGTTTTTTTTAAAAACATAGTTTTGTATTATATAAAAAATGGGGCTATTTCTCACACAAATGAACATCCTCGTTTGTGTATAAAATAGTTTTTTATACTTTTCATTATATATACTTAGAAATGCTATTTATATGCCTATTTACTTGAGAAGATTCAATCTGTAATCGTTGACAAACAGAATAACTTGAAAATGCCATATTAGGTGCAGGAAGAGCACGTAATAAAGCCTCAAAAGATTTTTCTTGATATTCACACAAAGATTTAAGTTTATTAAGACACGAAAACAGAGATTCCGTATTCCTGAAGAAAGAAAACGTATAAAAAAATGTTAAAGAGGATAAAAAAGGAGACTGTGCTGTTATTTTTTATCCTAATTTTTTTCTGTTTAACAAGTCTTAAAATTTTTATATCAACATGTATACATTCCTTTCTACTTCTTTAAATAAATCTTTTTTTCATTTTTGAAATTAAAAATTATTCAACTCAAAACTATACAACACAAAACTCTCCCCTCCATCTCACAAAAAAAGAGAAAGAGAGAGGGGGAGAGAAAAGAAAAGAGAGAATAGAGAAAGAGAGAGAGAGAAAAAGAAAGAAAGAGAAAAAGAGAGAAAGAGAAAAAGAGAGAGAGAAAAAGAGAGAGAGAAAAAGAGAGAAAAAAAGAGAGAGAAAAAGAGAGAGAAAGAGAGAGAAAAAGAGAGAGAAAAAGAGAGAAAAAGAATACAGAGGGAGAGAGAGAAAAAAAAAAGAAAGAGAGAGAGAAAAAGAGAGAAAAAGAATACAGAGGGAGAGAGAGAAAAAAAAAGAAAGAGAGAGAGAAAAAGAGAGAAAAAAAATGAGAGAGAAAAAGAGAGAAAAAAAAGAAAAAGAGAAAAAAAAGAAAGAGAAAGAAATAAGAAAAAAGAGAGAGAAATAAGAAAAAGGAGAGAAAAAGAAAGAAAGAGAGAGAAGGTATACTTCTACACGCGTATTACTTACATTTTTAAAAAAGCATATAAAATAAATATTTCCTCTTCTACTACTAAGTTATAAAAAATATAAAAATTATACGTATTAAAAAGGATTGTATAAGAGAATCGTATAAAAAATTTAATTTATAACTTTGTAGGAATATTTGCTTGAAATTCTGCTTGAATCTTCGAACATTGCCACACACAACTACGCTGTAATTCTTCACTATTTTGAAGAAGAGAAGCTGGAAACAAAAATTTATTTGTATACATTTTTAAATAATGAAAAGACTACTAAATATACACCATACTAAAGTATATCATTCTCTTATATAAATAGCCTATTCGTTATGTACAAAAAAAAAAATATATTAAAAGTATACATAGTATAACTATACTAAAAAAAAGTGTATCTATACCTATTTATTTATATATTAGTCTATAATTCTAAAAACGTATATATATGTATAGATAAAAAAATATAAAAAACTCTACCAAAATCTTCAAAGGTTTTTTCAGCAAAAACACGAATAAATTTTGTAGGTAGACATTCCTAAAAAATTAAAATATAAAATTTGAAAACATAGTATAATAAAATATTCATAATACAATATATATATATATATATATATATAAGTATTCATTAAAAAAAATTATAAATGAGAAACTCATTACTAAAAAAAAAACACTATTAATTTAGTTTGTATAAAAGAGAAAAAAAACTTAACTCTGTAGTAATTTCATTTATTTTTTATATTTAAAAAAAATTTATAAATTTTGAATAAAAATTTCAAACAAAACAAATTTATAATTTTGTTCTCACAGCTAAAGATTCTTGTCCTGGTTTCTTTAAAACGGGATGCAATTCCATGTGATTTAACTATAATACATAAAGAAAGTAAATATAAAAAGAAAATATATAAAAAATAGAACGAGGAAAGAAAATCATCATAAAAAAGTAGAAATAAAATTAAAGAAAACCCATAAAAATTTTTAAAAAAAACACTAAAGTAAAAATTTAGGAAAATGAAAATAGTAAAAAAAAATAATAATAAATTTATAATTATAAAAATATTATTTTAAAAAATGTAGGGAAAAGAAAAGAAAAACTTTTATGCATTGAGAGTTTAAAATATAAAGAAAACAAAATCAAAATTTGAGTATTAAAATATGAAAATTATTAAAAATAAATATTATAATTAAAAAAATTAAAACCTTTTCAAGAGCTTCAAAAAATGTTTCCTTAAGTTTTTCATAGCTGTAAAAACGTATTATAAACAAAAATTAATTAAAAATACATTTTTATGATTAAAAGAGAGTAACGTATTAAAAATTAATAAAATCCAAATCTCTTACTGTAAACTTAATGTTTTAATAGGCAAAGAAAAACTCTTCATCCAATCTTCCAATTTTCTAAAATAAAATTAAAATGAATGAAAACACACTGTATTCTATAAAATTCATTATATTTTACTATATTAAGTATTTTTAAAAAATAATTATATAGATATATAATAAAGTGAGAATCTATAAAAATAAAAGTTAAAAATATTACCTTTTATGATCCAAAATATTTGTTTGCAAAATTTCTTGAGCTTTTTGTTGCGTTGTTAATCTTTTTTTATAAAAAATATTTTAAAAATTTAATATAATTATAGTTTCACAAAATTAAAAGATAAACATAGATAACCTATATACAATTCTTTGGTTAAATAACGTTTTTTATCAAATTTATATTTCTATACAATATTACGATACACAAAATTTACAACATTTTCTTTCATTTCAACAAAAAATTTCTACTTTTACTCAAATTTTTCTTAAATTAATAAAATAAAAGTTAGTATTAAAACAACTTTTTTTTAATAAAATTTAGAAATAAAAAACGTATTTAATCATTTATTATACACACAGTATATCCTTCTATTTTTAAAAAAAAAATTTTATTTTATTATTTATAAACAAAATATTACTTTGTAGTTTACCTATTAGCCATTTCATTACACAAACGAACAAGTTTTCGACTCTCCTTCATAAAATTCTTTGATTTTTTAATATTATCACAAGAATTTTGAAAAGCTAACACAATATAAATACTCATAAAACAAATGTAGATATAAATATAAACTATAAATTATTTAAAATTTGAGAATTTATTAGCTTTAAAATTTTTTTTCTAAATTTTGGAAAAAAAAAAGAAAAAGAAAAACGCTATAAATGCATTAGTTCATTGTTGTATGATAAAATTTGTTTCTTTTGTATAAATAAAAATATTTTTTAATCTTTTTACTTTTGTATTTTAATGAAATAGGTTTAATAGATATTGATGGCTACATGTAAAATCATGCATTAAGAAAAGAAATTAAAAAAAAAAAAGAAAACTCCAATTTCGTTGTTTTTTCTCTAATGGAAAATATTTAAACTAAAAACCAAATACAAACTTAATTCTATAATAAAAAATGAAAAACGTGTATAAAAATTTTCTTTTAAAAATAATCAAAGAGAATTGTTGATTTCAATGAATTAAAAACTCTATGCATTTGTTATTATTAATTTTTTTAATAGAAAAACCTGATTCTAAGCAATGACTCAACGTTCTATCAATAATTTGCTGCTCAGCAGGCGTTAATCCTCCTTCAAAAGAATCTCCTACATAAAACTCCTCCATTTCACTAATCGTTGTTCTGAGGTATTAGGAATATACATCGATATATAAACATGAAAAGGCTAGCATAAAAAAATTTCTATTGCAAAAAGAAGACGGTAAAGTTGAAGTTTTGCAGATATTTCAATAAAACTATGTGTTCAACTTACAAATTTATATCTTCTGTTTTAGACTTATCAGAGGCTTCCAATTTATTAAGTAAATGTTCAGAGCATCTATAAAAATATACTTTCTTCAAGGGTACCTGATGAAGATATTTTCAGAAATATAAAGTTTTAAATTGAACTCTATGAATTATTTTATATAAAAATAAAATGAAATAATTTCAAACAATTTTAAGTTAAAAAGTAATAAAATGAAATGTAGAAACCATTCAAACGAAACAAAAAAAATTTTTCTACGATAAAAAGGTATTCATAAAAAAAAAGAGGATAAAGTACGATGTATAGTGTAATTACAGAGCTAAAAATAGAGGGAATTATAAAAATAGAAATGTATGTATAAAATTTTATAAAAATTGAGAAGATTGCTTCATTCAAACTGTTATTTTTATATATTTATGCAGTTTTTATTCCGATATATTCAAATTTTATGTAGAAATTTTTTTATATAAGATGAAGTGGCTACTCTATTTTTTCCTACTTATGATTTTCATTGAAAAAGATGAATATAAAAAAAAATAAGAATGCAATTGCTCAATAAACAGAAAAAAGTTGTAAAAACTCTTTTAAGCAAATTTGTGTGCAAAGTTCTTTAAACAGATGAAAGAGTTGCATAAATTTATAAAAATGACCCCTGCACATACACTCAAAAGTATGAATCCGACCCTCTGAAAACATTACATTTAAACGTTTTTTCATCATACAAAACAGAACATGCTTTTCTCTGGCCTTACGTTGAGTATCAATGTAAAGCAGAGACAAAGATAAAATTATTAAGAAATTTTCCTTTCCACAAGCAAAAATAGCGGCCACGCTTACATACGCATAGAATGGTTATACATTTTTTATGTGCATCGAAACGAAGATAGGTTAATATATGCGTTTTGATAAACATTATAAGAGGGAAGCAGCAGCGAATTACATGCCCTTTTTGCCTCTCATATTACACCCCAAGGGTATTTAATACGCCGAGGAAAATGAAAATTCATTGAAATTATGCAAAGAACCAACTCAGTTTTCCCGAAATCTTTATATTCTTTAAGTTTGTATGAATTCATGTAATTTCCTTTATGCAACAACTTATGTAACTTCTCATGTTTACTTGTGAGAGTGTAGCTCCAGCGTATCGCTGAGCCATCACATTCAAAGCTATTCCGTCTTCTTGCAACATCGTAAATTTGGATGCTCGAGGCGTAGATTTTTGTTTATTCAAAGAGGAACTTCCATCAGCCAACGCAGAAATACTCTCAGAGCACTGTTGACGAAGATATAAAGGAATTTCTGTCCATAACATATTTTGGGGAATGAGTATCCATTCGGTTGTAGCCGCCAGTGCATTTATCATCTCAATTTCCCCCCCGTTTCCCGTAGAATAGGACAGAGTACCAGTTGGAGACATTCTCCAAACTTGTCCTACAAGTTGGGAAGACTCAACTGAAGAAGTCGAAGGAATATTCTCCTGACTTTCTGAAAGTTGCAAGGCTGCGCTAGCGTTCATGTCAACTTTTGAAAAAGAGGAAGTAGAGGTAGTAGGAGGATTCATTTGCGAAGGAACAGCAGAGGTGCATTTGGATTCCTCATTGCCACATGCTGGAAATTGCTTATCCGGTGGGCACAACAAAGGATTAGATGAAGAACCTTGGACACCATTACTCGATGTAATCGAATTTTTGGGATCTGGAATTTCTGCCATCGTCCGCAAAAGCAAAATTGTACTTTACAAAAATAGTGGATACCGCTACATTGGTCGAGGGAATTGCTCAAGGACAAAAATAGAAAATGGAAAAAAATATGATACAAAAGCATCTAAATATTCACTGCTGGCAGCTCAGTGCGTGGAGCTGAAAAAGAGCTACCAAAAAAACACAGCAGCAAAAAAATTTAATGTAAGAAAGTATAAGAGAACTTTGTTTATGTAAAGTTACTATAAAAAACGAAGCATATTTAGTTTTTGATAGTGCTCACACTTGCATGGCAGTGTTTTAGTTAAAGATAAAATCATTGGTAAAAAAACTACCAAACTTTTCCTTTTTTCGAAGAAGGGCGATAGTGTACTTGCCTAAAAAAGGAAAGGATCTGCATACCAGCGTTGCAAAAGTAGCACCAAAAAATAGGGAAACGCATGCACGGAAAGTTGCACAAATTCATTCTTTTGCACATTTCAATTTAGCCGTTGTTAAAGATTTTGAAACCGCTGGTCTGCTGTTCCTGTTGACGATTTGTCTCGGGGGTGCAGTCAATATCTCTTGCCAGCACAATTTTTTGTTTGCCAACATCTTTTTCCAA
This sequence comes from Cardiosporidium cionae, assembly GCA_015476325.1. Classification (NCBI taxonomy): domain Eukaryota; phylum Apicomplexa; class Aconoidasida; order Nephromycida; genus Cardiosporidium; species Cardiosporidium cionae. The sequence continues at coordinate 89,946 of JADAQX010000086.1, forward strand.
CCCACATGCTTAGATTATTATACAGGGTATGCTTATAGTAAAAGATCAAAGGAATGCATTATTTCTGTCCGAATAGAGTGAGTGGAGTGTTTATCTTTCCTTCTCAGGGAGGTTGCTGTAATTAGTTACCTCTGTAATTAGCTATGTAGTATTAATGTCTTTGCCATCTAAGAAGAGAACCGAAACAGTGCCTTTCTTTTTTCGCGCCATGTCTTGTCTTCACCTAATTGGACAAAGCCACAGTGAAACATAACCTTCTTTTCTTAAATGAAGAGTTCCATTGTATGTCAAGCAGATCTCTAAAGTGGATCGAGGGCCTTTGTGATTACTGTGAACACCTACCTCTTTTTCTTTATACTAAGCCCCATCGTTGACTTTTGAAAAATCCCTATGGCATGTTAAAGCATTTCCTAACTTCAATTTTTCAAGATATTGTGTTTACTTCTTATGCCCTACTTAAATTATTTAAAGTGACGCTCAGCGTAAGAAATTATTCTCAGTAAGGTCATTTTGCTATTATGGCATGCATTCACTAGTGAAGCACCAAGAATTGTTTTGTTTAATTCGCGTACAAAAAGCCTTTTTTCTTCTTACCTTGCTCATCCCTGGATTTTTTTTTGGCTACTTAACACGGGAAATGGTTGACGTGTAGTCAATATGTTACATATTAGATGATTTCTTTACGCAAAAGTATTTTTCCGTTCTCCCCCCTTCTTCTACAAAAGTGGTTCTTCAGCTATTTTCCTAGGTAATTTTTTTATTACACACAGTTATTATTCTCCAGTTTTATGCTAGAAAACGCTGGCTCGCTTTCTGTACATCTCTATTTGATTTATTCTCGCATGTGACAATTTTTCTCAGTGTCTTAATCGTGGTGCAGCCTTTTCATGTTACTTCAAGTTGTTGAACAGCCTTAGATGTTAAAGATATGATCCCTCAGTTTACGCATTGGTGCCGTCAGTGTGGCATCTACTACTCTATTTCCTTCCTTGACTTGTGATTGAATCCTGTCTAAGATGTTGCACAGTCATTATGGGATGCACGGACGTGAAAAACAGTTGGCTCACTTGTCAACGGTTACTAGATCGACTCCTGTGGGGATTAATGACACATTTGTGAGCACCGAAATTTCTGAGTACCCCAGCAAAGCAACCACATTTGGGACTATATACTATTCACCTAAATATGAAGATGATCGCTACGTTTACCGCCATATTATTCTTCCTAGGCGAGCAAGAGAGGTTGCAACACAATTGTGTTTGCGCAGGCAAAATCGAATGGGTGAAGAGGGCTTTTTAACCGAAGCAGAAATGGTACGCATTCTGCAGATTGACATGTCTTCTGGCTGGTCCCATTTTTTTAAATGGAAAGGAAAATTGAATGAGCTTATTCTCCGAAAATCGAAATAAGCTTTCTTCATTACTGGTATATGAGCTACCACATTGGATTCGTAATTTGATTTTCTTATTTCAAGCAAACACATACTTCCTTTTCTTGTTAAATTATTAAAAACAGTAATGGGTTTTAGGGTGTTGGAAGTGAATGTAACTAAGAATTTTTTTATGCTTACTCTCGCTAAACTCTTGCTTAATTTAATTTAACACCTTTTTCAACTTGAATATAAAAAATTCCTTCACCCTATGCTGCTATTTTTATCTGTTTTAGAATGGTTGAGAAGATAGCTATATTTTTATTAATAAAAAAGAGAAGTGAAAAGTGCAATTGCTATGAAATTGGACATGTAACATGAATCATGCTAGCTTTGAAAGCTCATTTTCTTTAAAATAAATCCTTTTATCTTCGTTTACCCCCGTCGATAAACCCTTGGTAACAGGAAGATGCTGTTGTAAAAATTGGATGCGTTTTTATGGTTACAGACAAGTGCAAATGTTTTTTCACACGCTTCACAACGAGCGCTTGTAGCATTTCTATTGCACATTACTCTGTACTGCACTTTTTTACTCTGCTAGCTTCATTTTTCTAACTTACATTTCCACATTATTTGATTTTTATTTGAATTGTAATTTTGCAATGGCATATTTCCAATAACCTCAAAAAAATGTTTTCCTACATTTAAAAAAACATGATTGCCTTTGCGTAAATCCGTTGTAATTTCTAATACAACTATAAAATGTTTTCGGTGCTTGTATCTTCAACAAAATTGCATAATTTTTCACCGTTATGTTCCTATCCAACAGTTTTTTTCCGCAAGAATAAGAGTTTTCTTGAATAATAAAAATAGAGCGTACGAATAAAATCTTAGTCTGACCCTTTTTCTTTTAGATAAAAGGCTATAACTGATTTGCGTGGTATTTTGAATACCTTTTCTTCTTAGATTAAAATTCAATGTTTAAAAAAATAAACCGAATTCTCAAATATCAAAGTGCAGCAATAAGATGGAAGATAAACATTCTTAAGTTCAGGAGGAATTCATAGCGGCGGCAACCTCAATAAAGTAATTTGCTTTTCCTAAAAGCTTAGATTCAAACTATGGCATTTTCTTTCTATATTATACGGTATTGCATGACAGATAAAAAATACAAACTGTAAAGCCTAGGTACATGAAGAGAAAGGCAACTAAAGCTCGAACAAAGTAACTTATTGGGAATGGAATTTCCCAAATGAAAAAATGCATCAGTATCAATACACGCAAATCTATGAGCGATGCTTCTGGAAAATCTATGACACAGCTAGCTGCGAAGATATAAAAACGTGGTTTCTGACTGATATTTATACTTAAGAGCAGAGCATATCTGGGTTGAATCTCATTCCTTTATTGTGGATGTAGTTGTATTTTAAAATGCTTTGCACCATGGCAAGCCACAAAATAAGAAACTGCCAATGCTTGTAACCACCACCACGTAAGCCAAGAAATTTACATTTTCGCCCAAAACATTTCGTAATATTTTGACGCTTGCATAATTCGTTCAGTCAATTTTTATGTGCATTATGCATCAGATTGGATGCATTCGTACTTGGGGTTCTTTTGTAGAAACATGTAAATGCAATGCAAAGAATGTTGCCTTGCGATCAAAAAGTTATCAAAATTTGACGTCTGTACAGTGGAATCATGTATCATATTGCGCGTGATGCAATGACCAAATTTATTGAATTAGTGTCCTCATGATGGTCTTTCAGCGGATGAAATAACCACATGCAAGAACCCGCTACGCCGCACATGTAAAAAATTATGCGTACGCCAGAATAGTTTTTTCTCCTAAAACTGAATAATTCATTTCCTATATTTTTAAATCATTGCCTACCATTGATCAAAAATCTACAAAAAAGGATTGAGATATTAAACTTTCAGCTAACCATTTGTTTGAAATAAAAATTTGGCATGGTTTTTCTACTTTTTCACCGGTTAAAAATTCTCATGTTTGTTGCCGCTTGATAGAAATACCTTCTGTCCTAACCTGCTGTGAACATTGAAAAATAAGAATTCTCGATACTTCAATTAAGCTATTTCTTATTCTCAAGTGCCTTTTTACTTTATATGGTACAACTTTTGTTAAAAACTCGTAGGGGAGCTCATGCTATGTCTTTGTTTAGCCTCAACATTATATATGAAAACTATCGGGTAGAGAAACACTTCTAGCACATTGCATCATTTATAGTTTTGGGTGATCTCATTGGAAACCTTCATACATTTTAATGTTTTTTAACTTGTGAATTTGAGAATGTGAGCGCTAGAATCTGTAGCAGTGGCATTAACTGAGAAGATCATTTCCAATCAATAAGGACACCGAGAAACTAGTACGAGATAGGCAAAGATTAGAAAATGAGTGTACTTATATTGCATTTTCCATGAAAGTTTACTTGGAATTTTAGTGTAAACCCTGAAATAATATTTTATAAATAATGTTTTTCTTTATAAACTTACAGAATTCTACGATAAATACATAAAGCTGTTCAAGAAGGGTATTACAAGCACAATAAAATGGCGGTACATTGTAAAACCTTTGAAATCAAAACGTAAAAATATAATCATACTTAACAAGTCGCATATTTCAGCCTGCGTGTATATTATCAAAATATCAAATTTACGATTCGTGAGCTAGATTTTTTATGTGGCAAAGCGTTAAAAGAAAGTTGATTTACACTATTTATATGTTTTAATATTGAAACTCGATGTTAGATGTTGCCTTTTTAGAAAAGCATTCAAACAATAAACACTGTTACTTCAACGTGGCAATTTTATTCATTGTTTCTGCAGCCTCTTTAATCGATCAACTAATTTTTCCGGTTGTGAAAATTTAGTGCAAGCTCCTCATAATTCTACTGAGCCTATTTATTATTGGGAAATACGTCGGATTAACGGCAAGTATTTTTAAACCATTTGTATCACGTTTAACACAATTTTCGACAAAGGAATTTAAATTTTCCACATATTTATATTTCAAGTATAGACTGTAGAAAATTCAAACGTGCTGAGATAAAAATAAGTATTTACAGAAACACATCCATTAATGCAAACGCAAGAGGACGACGATCAAAATAACGCAAGAGATGAGGAAGAATGCAAAGAATCTCTGCAAATGCGTGCGGTACATATCAAAACATAGAATATGATAGATGTAATTCACAATATAGTCTAAAATTACATTTTTATTAAAAAAACTTAAAATACACCATGAGCAACGTAGAAATGTTGCAATTATTGGCTTAAAAAAGTTTTAATATTTTAAAGTTTTAGGAAAGAAGTAGTTAAAAAATGCTGTATGCATTGATAAAAATAGTCAGTTTGATATTCAAGCCAAACATAAACAAATGAGATCAAAATACATTCATTTTAATTCCAGGAATATCATTTTATTTTTTTAAATTTTTTTCTAATAGTTAAGGTAGCTTTTTCAGTTGGTGTATGAATTTTAAATTTTTTTATTTAGCTATTAAAATGCAAATAAAAAAGAAGCATACTGTATTTTTAAATAAGAATAATGACATTAATAAAATACAATGTAACACAGCAGCAATAACTGTGAATATCACATTCATTTGTTGAGAAGAAAAATGTTTGTTGTATTGTTTTGAATTTGATTATCCAGTTTTAACTATTTTAAAAAAAAAAAGTTTTTTCTATAAGGTGATTTTACTTTGTCTATGCTTTTAACAGGATACATACAAACAAAAATTTGAGGAAAAAGTTGAAGAATATGAAGATTTAAAATTAGTTATTGAAAATTTAACTAACTTTATTAAGGAAAATGTATAAAGTAAAATTATAATTTTGAATTAAACAATCAAATTTTTATTCATAAAGCTTGTTAGGTTTTATGTGTAAAAAATATTTCAAGAAGCACATCATTGTTTTACCAAATGTAAAGTTTATATTATTCCTTTTTGAATGTATAATGCTGTGACTTGTTGCATTCTCAATCTGAAAAATATTTCACTATTTTAGGGATAGGAGAAACTACCTTGCTCATTGAAAAGGGAAACGCAAGAATTTTACAGTGAATGCAATAAACGTTAAAACAATAAAAGGAAGCATTTTTACATAATCAAAAACTTTATTAATATTATACTGTAAAACATAAACTAAGCTACTTCATCAGCTCAGAACTTTGTTGAAAGCATCACAAACACTGTTGCTGTACTTGAGAATTCTTTAATTGCATATCTCGTTTTAGGAGAAAATTTTGCAATCATCTAATTTGAATGAAAATAGACAAAATATATCAGTACTTTATGAATATGCGCTTACTGAAAATATTACTAATTGCTTTTTAGAGTAATCAATTTTACCTAGATTGATTAACATCTATCATTTTTTAGGGCAGAATATTTTAGCAAACAACATATGCAAGATATGTAAAGTATTTTGAATAATAATAAAATATGCACACTTCCGACTTAGTAATGAATATGGCATTGTAACCATTTTGACTGTCTAATTAAACAAATAGGCAATATACATTTTATTGTTTTGACAAGACATTAATTTATGGCTAACAACTTTAGTGCATAGAACTAATTCAAATTCGGGTTTATAAAAAGAAACATCGCTCATTGCATCATAGTATTGTTGTATTAAAAACATTTGTTTTTATTCAAAATTAATATTAGTTTGCGGTTGAAAATGAAAAAAATTATTGATAGGTATTGCGGTACTAGACATACAATGGTTTTTGTATTTTTATGTCATTGATGTGTATGCTAATATAGGTACATAAGTTACTGAAAAAAGTATCCCCTTTCCATAGTAGTTAACATGCAAAGAACTGTGTTTATTCTCTCCTATCAGAAATAAGCAATTGCAAATACTAGAAACCTACCACTTGTAAAAAGTTTAAAAACAACAACGCATAATTGCCACTCATATGAACAAAATGTAGTGTAAACAATTTAATAATACATTGATAAAATGAATTTTCAAAAAAGTAGCTTTTATAACAATCGCATTGTTACGAACACAGAGCTTTGGGTGCAACGAAGAATCACTCGGTAGATTGAAAGGTGGTATTCATAAAGTCTTAGTTTATCCCAGTATACTTGTAACTTCGTAAGAAGTCCACATGACTTGATTTTTCTTTTAAAAATTCTGTTATTTATAGAGTTTAAAAAGTGCTTCGATTTATTGGTTTCTTTTAAGGACAACCGACAAGAGAATTTTTTAACCAAAGTGGCGGGCTAGTGCAATTACACTGCTTTCCTTTGCTAAAAGAATTTTAACGCACTGATTTTAGTTCGCAATACGCTTTGTACACAGCCAAAAGTCGAGCAGAATGAGGGGCAATTGTCCTGTTGATACATTATTTCAAAAGTAGCATTTTTCTACGGCAATTTTTCTCTCAGAGGTAGAAAGACAACTCTGTCACCACTAGCCATATAAAAAATAAAAAACATCTATCCGAGTAGCGCACAACAGTTATAGGCCTCTCTAGTTTTAGCGTGATGTTCAAGCACCCACTTACTAAGCTTTTAAAGCGGATATGTTGAGAAAAGTTATGGCTTATGCGTTCAATATTTAGACATATGGAAAAGAGAATACAAGGGAATGATAAAGCGATATAACAAGCGTATTCAATTTGCCTTTTTGTATGAGAGAATTTACTTTGCTGCATTCACGGTGATGATACGGTTTTTTCAAATTTGGTATACTGTAAGGGTTTTTATATGAATAAGGTAAGAAAGAAGTGATGCATTGATATTTTTGCAATCTTACTTGCATTTGCAGTTGTTTTACTAATTTTTTTTTAAAAATTCATTTTCTAAGTCTCACTTGTGATGTGGACTGTGTTCGTATCCAAATAGTGAATGTAGTTTCCTTTGTGTAGCCTAATTAATACCTACTTCAATGATTCCCACCAATCGCAAGAACTGTTAGTTTTGTTTATAGCTCATATGGAGTGGATTACAAGGGAGTGCATGTCCATTACCATGAGAGAAGAGATTGAATGCATTTTACAAAACGAGCATTTCCGAGTCTAATAGTATTACTTCTACTCCGTAATAGGCCAAGATAAGTGCAAAATGTTTTTTTTTAACCATGAACTTTTGAATTTTATTTTTCAACCAAATATTTCATTTCTGCAACACCGTCTGCAATGGAAAGGACTCCTTGTATTGCTCGTGGTTGCGGCTTTGCAGAGCAAACTCTTCTCCTTTCAACCTCTCTGCTCTGCTGCTGCTCTCGATCTCATGAAGAATTCAGATATATCTCGGAAACTAGAAGGAAACACTTACATTTCAAAAGAGTATCGAACGGAGAAATTGTTTCAGAGTGTTGATACTCCGTCTAATACATACCGAAATGGAACTCTCTTTGTACAAGGGAAACCAACTTTGCTCGTTATAGCGGAAATGTATTACCATTTGGCAAGTCTGTTTCGTAATTTACAATGATTTCTCAGCAAATAAACTCTACATTAGTCTATTTCATGGTTTAACTTTAATTTTGATTATTTTTTAACGAGTATGTTTTGGGTTTTATACAACACTTCAGATCCCTCTGAATGGCCTCAACTCTTGAAAAACATCAAGTTGGCAGGATTTACTGCTATCCGTACATATATTGTGTGGTCTTTAATTGAAGTTTCTCCTTTTGTCTACGATAATAGTGAGCTTTCCAAACTTCAAAATTTTCTACATGAAGTACATACACAAGGTTTGCTTGCTATCATCTATGTTGGACCCTCCCTTTGTGAACCTTTTCCTGATGAGGCCTTGCCTCAATGGATGTATTCTATGGAAGATTTAAAAGTAAGATGAGCAATATAGAGAATCCCTATTTTTACGCTAAGAAAAAGTTTCCTTCTGAAATAGGTAAATTTTTTTCTCCGAAATCCCACTCTGGGCCACTCTTTTCCTATTCTCTCGATAATCTCTTCTAAAACAGTTTTTTATATTTTTATATGAATTTAAACTATTCTTGATGCTAAAAGAATAGCTTTGGGAAAAAACTAAATTTCTCTCTATTGAAGAAAATTTTGTCATCCAATTGTGTATGTTCCCTTCTACTTTTAGTTTATTATTATGCTTACTCCTCTATGCAAATTTTTAAGATTCCCTTCTATTTTTACAGACGAGTAGATTGGGTTTATTTTAATCAATTGAAATTTGTAAAGATTGATTGTAGCGAGAGAAGTTGGAATAGTTTGCCAAATTTTAATTTTTACGATAAATTGTTTTTTGTTTGAGGTATATGTGCATATTTTTTTACGAAGCTGGAGGTTTCACAAGGCTGAAATAGAGTAGAATGAGTGATGAAAGACAAGTTTGAACATGTTTTATACATCACATTTTTTTCTTGTGTATTTTAATTTGGTTTTTCTTACTCTCTTGTCTTTCCTTTTCTCTACTCAAAACATGCATTTCTTTCTTTTCTCTCTCCCTTTTTTTATTTTTTCTTTCTTATTTCTCTCTCTCCCTCTCTCTCTCTCTCTCTCTCATTTCTCTCTCTCCCGCTTTTCTCTTTCTCATTTCTCTTTCTCAATTCTCTCTCTCCCTCTTTATCATTTCTCTCTCTCATTTCTCTTTCTCTTTCCATCTTTATCATTTCTCTTTCTCTCTCTCCCTCTTTATCATTTCTCATTTCTCTCTCTCTCTATCTCCGCTCTTACCCCTTACATCTCCCCCTCCTTTCTTCTCAAGTCTTTTCCCTCCTGTATCTCCTCCTCTCATTTTGTGGTGTTTTATATATATATATTTATATATAGGTGAGAACACCTACAAATTCTGCTTGGCGAAGAAGTATAACACGTTGGTTGACTGTGGTGATAGAGACAGTACAGCCTTATTTTTCCTTCTATGGAGGTCCACTTATTGGCCTACAATCAGAGCCATGCATTTCTCAGGATGCTTATTCTCTCTTTTCTCCTCCACAGATAAAGGAGACACACGCTTTCATATTTTCTAGAAATTCTGATTTTTACAAGTTTTTAGAAATGCTCCACACACACATGTTTGAAAAATGGAAAGATAAGGAGGATGATGCTTCTCTCTCCTCAACATCTTCTTTTTATCGATGGAATGACGCCATTTATATGGCAGAGCAACTTCTTTCTGAGCCTGCATTTTATTCTCTTTCGGTTTTAAATCAACATTTTCTTTGGCTTATAATACTATTAGAGGCTCTAACACAACCTGAACAAATTCCTTTATTTTTTTCTCCACCTGAATTTTTTTCTGAGGAATTTGAATATCTCTTTATAGTTTTGGCTTCTATTTCTCCTCGAATCGAGCGCACTTCTCATTTTTCTTCTTCACAACGTATGCTTAAAATGTTTTGTGGGAATAATGAGGAGGCGAAGAAAGGTTGAAACTGTCTGTTAGTAGGAGGAGGAAGATACCTAAAATAGTTTTTCTGTTTTTTAAACTACAAAAATTTAACAGAAAATAGAGGGGGGAATGAAGAGGATGAACCTACGTTTTTTTTTATGGAGAAGAAAAAAAAATTCATTTTATACAAAAAAGGGACAAAAAAAGGCAAGGGAGGAGAGGAGAATGGAAAATTTTTTTCAAACGTTTTATTAAAAAATATTTTACCCCTCCCATTCCCCACTTTTCTCCTCTCATATTTGTTTTTTCTTTTATTGTATAGCTCTCTACTACCCCCTCTCCTTCTTCCACACTTTTTTTTCTTTATCATATGCCTCTCTTTTATCCCTTTACTTTTCTCTCTTACCCTCTTCCCATTTCTCTTCTATCCCTCCTCCCATTTCTCTTCTACTCCTTCCCTCCCATTTCTCTTTCCCCTCCTCTTTCTATCTCTCTCCCCTCCCATGTTTCTATTCTACTCTCCTTTCATTTTTTTTTTCTCCCTCTTCTTTCTCTCTCTCTCCCCTCCCCCCTCATTTCTCTTCTTCCTCCTCCCTCTTCCCTTTCACCTCTACTCCTCCCCCCTCAATTTTCTCTTTGCATTGCATAGCTCTCTTCCCTCACATTTCTTTCCTAACCCTCCACATTCCATGGCTCTCCTATTTTTATTCTATGAAAAACAAATTATTAACTATTTTAACCCCTCTTACTGACTGTATATACAGACGGGGGAGGGGCATTGTGAAATTATTTTTTCAAAAATAATATAAAAAAAAATTTATATCTTAGAATGGCAAGCGTTGTAATTAAAATAAGAAAAACTACTATGACAGCCTACTGTATATATTTTTTTTAATTAATTTCTTTTTGGCAATTTCTTTAAAAATAGTTTGTAAGAAAAATCTCTTCTTTTTTGATGTATAAGTTCTTTTCTCTTCTTTTTTTTTGAAAAAACCAAAAATTTATTTTAAATAAAACTTTTAAAAATATCTCCCTCCTTTACTGTACATACACTTTTAGTTTGTTTTTATCAAAGTTTTAAATACACTTTTTTTAATTTACTTATTTATATTTTCCTTTTATTTCAATTTTTTCAATATTTTTTTGTTTTGTTTAGAGGTATCCTTAACTGAGTTTTCTTCATACTCTCTAACACAAACTAAATTTCAGCAAATTTTCTCTACATGGAGGGTAGAAGAATGTTATTTCTCTCCTTTTTTAAAACCTCAAAAATCTTCTGTTTCGACAAACATACAAAGAGAAGAAAATCCATTTTTTTCTCTTCTTATTTCTTTCACATTTGGAGAAATTACAATGGCTTCTCTTCCTTTTTATATAAGTGAGATATATATATATTTTGTTTTTTATTTTTTGGGTAGAAACTTTTAAGGTAAAGAAATAATTAAATTATATATTTAAAATAAAAAATAGAGAGAGGGGAAACCTTGAAAAACTATATAAAAAAAATTGACCTCTTTTTGTTTTTTTTCTAAAGCTTAAATAAAGTATATTTTTGTGTGGAAATAGAAAAATAAATTTACATTTTTTTAAATTTTTTTCTTAGATAATCCTCTTCAAAGATATCACAGTGAAAATCCTCCATCAAAGCAGCAACAATTTCCATTTCAATTGGATGCATGGGGAGACGGAAATCTTGCTTTGTTAGAGGTTAAAAAATATTGAATTTTCGTTTTAAGTTATTTTTGGGCTATTTATAATTTTGTTTACATTTTTTGTGTTTTATTTTTAATGTTTTGATGATTTGATACTCCTCGTAATTTTTTTACTTTATTCTCTCTTTCTACCTCCCCTCTCCTATTTCTTCTCTCTCTTCCTCCTCTCTCTCTCTCTCTTCCCCCTCTTCTCTTCCTCCTCTCTCTCTCTCTC
>JADAQX010000773.1:2500-24769 GCA_015476325.1 Cardiosporidium cionae
AGGTGAATTGCATACTTCCTTATAGGAGGGGCTTCAGAGGCATTGGAATTCAATCCCTATTACAGCAGAGTTCTAGAAAACATATTTCCACCAAAGGGATGGCAAAGCGATTCATTTTGGTATAAAGTTTTTGAGGAATCATAAAAATAAGAAGACGCCACCTATGGGAATAGCAGGCTCTTCATAGTGTAGCCTACGAACGACGTCGTGGGTAGAAAATCATCACCCGCCATCGCTGTATTCCTCTCCAAAAATACACACGTGAAGCATATAAAAAATAAAACAAAAAGCTACTTTTGAGGGCTTCCCCTTTTATTAAAACTTTTCACTTTCAAAGCCTTTAATTCCCTTGACATTGGAGTAGCATTTGAGTGCTAAAACACACACATTTTCACTGTCTCTTTCAATGGTTCAAAATGATGCCATTTCGTAGCATGACACTGTGCCTCTCTCAGCAAAATCACAATTTTGCAAAACAAATATTCATTCAAGGAAGGAAAGGAATGGGGGAGCAAGAAGAATCACTACAGTAAAAAAGGATTATCACAATCCCCAACAAGGGTAGGGCTAATCAAGACAAGAGAAAATGAAATCAGTAAGCGACTATACTTCAATGCGTCTTACATTGACAATAAGATAGCAGATCCAAACACAGGAAAAATCATAGTGTCACGCAATGTGATGCTTTCCATTGGTTCTACTTGCTTTTCTGGATCAGCTTTGGTCTAAACAAAGAGCAGACGCATGACTTTGAAAAGTAGTAGCAAAGTATTTAAGCATTCCACACAAAAGCACAGCGCAATAGAAATACAGCTTCACCAAAATGGCTATACAATCTCTATAAATTGGAAACATTGAGATCTTGGAACATCGTACAGCAAAAAAAAAAAAAGAATATACGACTGCGAGGATGTCTAGTGCTAGTTCTGACAATAGGTATGCGTTATTACTAGCAAACATTTCACAGAATGACACAAGTTGAAAAAATTATGCCTATACATTTGCTACCGCTATTCGAAAACCGAGCTTCTCTGTCTACCGAAAAGTAATCAGAAAATAATATCCAACACGGTCAGTCAACTTGTTGGAGAGAAACAACTATTTTTTCAGGAAAAAGACATAGGAGCGTACCAACAATTTTAAGCTACCATGAGCTCCAAGGTACATAACAGGTACCGTATACAGAAACGTTTGAACCAATAGTGGCAACGCAGCAAACTTCGAGAGGGCAGCCAATCCGACCAGGAGAGTTACATTTGCTACGAAGAGGAGCTGTTTCGCTAGCACTGCCATCGTGAACTGATACGGTACACTCAAATTTAGCTCACTGCCTAAATATTATAAGGGAAGAAAATGTAGACTCCTATCAGCAAAAAAATATTACAAGCATCTAAGGAAAGAATAAATTTTAGTTAGTCTCGAAGTAACCAGCCAGTGTATTCTCAATTATTCCCAAAGGTGTAGAGGATGCCGTCAGAGTAGAGCAAAAATGCTTAGGAGTTACCGCCAATGCCAGCGAGAGGAGAGCGGGCGAGAAATTGAGAGGTGACTCCACTTGCAATTTTGCTTCCAACTCGGAAATATTTTTGCCCGTACTAAATGTATATAGATTAACCATTCCTCTTTCTACTGAAAGAAGTGTTATGGAGAAAAGGATAAACAGCAATTGTATCGGAAAAATTACGCCAAGCGATTGGTTAAGGTTTTAGAAAGTACAGCCCTACATGTACGTTTCCCTCGACTTAGTTTTACATGCCGCACGTTTCAAACTAGCAGGTGATTTTGCGAAGTGAACAACTGATATATCTTCTGCTTATCTGATTTCGTATAGCCTTGCTATGTACAAAATTGCGAGCAAAGATATAACAGAGCTGCTCAGAAAACATTTTTAACATTTGTAAGAAAAACAATTTCGTATTTACCGATTGTGGTGGAAACGAGCTCTAAGATAATTTAAGTGCCTTAAACCTGTATAGTACAATTGCAATGTGTCTATTCAAAAGAATTGTTGACCCAGGTCAAAAATAGTTGATCATGGAGAAGAGTAATAAAAGAAAAAAGCTTGCTTACTTTCAAAAGCACGAAAAATTCTTTCACTTCTACGTGGAAGCTTATATAGGATTGCCAAGAACTTAATACATTGAAATCAAGAGATTAAACATTCGCTGAGTAAAACCAATGCAACCGATAAACATTGAATATCTCTGGATAAATGCTCTCTATTAACTCGGTTGCCAGAGCTGTGTTCTTTTATTTTTAATTTTTTTTAACAAAAACGGTCATGCTGGTGCGCACAGAGCTACTGTAGCGAAGCGAAAAACAGATAGCGCAAAACCTGCGCACAGGATCTAAAATAGCGACCTTGTGAAACTCACACGATTGACATGATAAGAATGCTTAACGAGTTAGTTCTTAGTTTTTAGTAGCTTTAATTATCTATGTGAAAGATACATTTTCTTAGTTATCTATGAATTCTACTTGGTAAAATGTAATTAGGGAATACTTATTACAATATGCAGTAGAATATCATAAGTTAGAAAATATTATGATGAAAAGTATTTTTATCCTTTGTGTTACACAGAAGTTTCGATAGAAATGTGCTATCGAGTGTTTTATCATTGTGTATTCATCATATGGCTCATGTGTGTGTAATTGTATCCTTTTCTAGTATACGATTTTAGTCAATGAGCGAAGAAAAGAATTTACATAGGAATTATTAATGTAGTGTGCATCTGCACACTTAAGAAAGAGAGCGAGTGGCAATGTAATGCAATTGTGAGATGAGAGCTCTCCACATAGTGTATCTGTTGCGGTTATGAAACAGAACGCATGGTAGTAACTTGTGATTCGTAGAAGCCAGACCTTACCTTGTTAAATCGTTACAACAGAGCCATAGGGAGAGACGAATAATACCGAGAGTATGTCAGACCCATAGGTTGAATACATGTAGTAGTGAAGGTGCATAGAGGTTTTGATTGAGGATCGAGTTGAGCTCTCGATGCCCTGAAGTTACTAGTTTATTATTAGCAAGACCACTCTGAGGTTGATGATTTCGTTACTCTAATTCTATTTTCGATAGAAGGTTATTAAAGATAAAACGAATGAACTTAGTGAGATATATTTATAGAAATAAGTATATCCACGCTCTCAAACAATTAACAGTCTAGTAGTGTAGGAAAATTTAGAAGTACGCTATTGATTGGAAAAATCATGTAGCCGGAGTCGATAGATCTCGACTGGCAAATCCTAGGGATAAAATATTACTTTAAAAAAATCCGAGATTACAGCTACCACAATTATTTTATTCTACAACCTAGAAAGGCAGTAATCCTTGACTTATTCCTTTTCCTATTAGTGTGATGAAATGTAAAATAATCGGAAATCATTTAAGGACCTGAGAATAATTTTTTTAAGAATTTTTCAGAATTTTTCTGCAACTGGCATGCTATCAGTTAGCAACTATGACATGAAAAATGACAAGTTTGTTTCATTGTTTTACGAAATTTCTAATGGTACAATGCTGTGACTTGAATGTCGAAAATAAGGATATGGCTGCAGAAGTAGCACTGTGCTGTTTTATTACGGCATTTGCATGATTCTATTTTTAAAAAGATCATGCATTAAAACGGTTTCTCAAATCGCCAAAATTCACCATAATACTACACCCCAGTCCAAATGTGAACGTGGAGCCTTTCATGAGTTGTTGAAACTAGAATTTGTCGCCTTTTGCCTGTCGTACTTTATAGACTTTGGCTGATTACAGTCCTTTCATGCAGTAGGATATTAAATAGGTTATTTCTACTCAATTAGTAAGGAGAATGTTTTCGCTAATTCGCACAATGAAACATAAAACTTATTCTACGCTATTAATTACTATTTGCGGGACTAAGCAGGGAAATAGGAAAATCATTCACGCCTTCATTCAT
The DNA here is from genome assembly GCA_015476325.1 of Cardiosporidium cionae. Taxonomy (NCBI): domain Eukaryota; phylum Apicomplexa; class Aconoidasida; order Nephromycida; genus Cardiosporidium; species Cardiosporidium cionae. The sequence goes on from JADAQX010000773.1 coordinate 6,427, forward strand.
CTACGATACAGGAAAAGAACAAAAAGAATAATCTAAAAATGCACATTAATTACTACTACTTCATTCTCCCCCTCGAAGGTATAAAAAATAAGTGCATCATAGGTGCAGGAAATATTGGGAGAATTGTACGGCATTTCGGTTGTTGGATGTTGTGGCTCTATGATATTACATTGCTTGATGTGCATTGTTATACTCTTTGGGTAAAACTGTGAGATGTTAACTCAATTAGTTTAAGGAGAATAACAACGTACTAACAAAAGAGGTAATTTTAATGAAGATAAAATAATGATAATATAAAATAATAAATTAAAATGGGTGTCCCGTACTATCGTGGAACCATTGTTACACCAAAGGTTCAAAAATGAGTTTTTAACATAACGATGATAGAGTAAAGATCATAAATGGCATTAGTGGCACATATTTATTAAAAATGGAAATTCACAGTTGGCGTGTGCACTCATATCCTGTTACAATTCGTATGCGCGTTGAACACTTATTTTTGTTGTTATTATTTCAGCATTTCTGTTCCCAAGAAGGTTTGTAACAGTGGTATCGTGTTAGAGCGAAACACCTATTCTTAATTAATGCTTTATATTGTTATAGTTATTTTACCGTTATCAAAATTACCTTTTTACTGCGTAGTTATTTTTCTTACATTAATTAAGCCAACAATCGGCAGTTCCCTTGCTTCCCCCCAAGGGTATCACAGTACATATAAAGCGATGTAACAACATTGAGAGTCGCAATATCGAACAACTGAGATAATGGGACAGTTTACCCGATGTTTCCCGCAACTGAGATGAACTTACTTCTACACCGTTGAGGAGGACAAGGAGTGGAGATATTAATGTAGAGTTTTGAAAGAAATATATATATATTCTTCGAGGTTCTTTTTGTAGTAAACCGATGCATGAAGGAGTAAATGATTTATTTTTCTATTCTCTTACTTAGTCCTGCAAACAGTAGTTATTAGCCGAGAATAAGTTTATGTTTCATTATATGAATTAGAAAAATACCCTCCTTACGAACTAAGTAGAATCAAATTAGTTAATACCCTACTGCATAAAAGAACTATTTCAGCCGAAGTTTTTAGTATGTGTCTGGCAGAACGTGACAATTCTGGTTTCGCTAACTCATGTAAGACGCCACATTCACAAGGTTTGTTTTGAATGCACAAGTCATTTGCAAGAGATAGTTATTGAATGATGCAGTAATAACTCAGTCGGGTTGAGCGTAGGCCTCTGTTAAGTAAATTCTGCAAAAGGTTAGGTATTAACTAATATCGAAAAGTATTGTCCGGAAATGCTTTTACGTGTAAATTTGTTGGTAGTTTCCTCAGTAACGTAACACTGCCTTCTACTTGGAAACTACTGTCACATCCTATAAGTTGAATCAATTAAGGGTGCTAGCACTTTCTACTGTAGTTGCTTCATTCATTCTGCCTATTAGAGATATATCGATCGATTGATGTGTATATTCGTAAGACGTTTTATTTGATGTAATCCCACAACAAGTAAGAGCAGAAGGTATATTTTTAGCTTCTTGAAAAACTACACTGACGTATGGAAATTTGGTGACTTGTATGTCAACTGTATATGGCTTGTGCATCCGCTATATTTACTGTATTGCTTAATAATATATTCTTGACTGTTACGTCCCTGGCATCCGCTCTGTGAATACTGGTAGTCTAGCAGAAGTATGGGAATGAAAAATGCTCATACTTCTCTGCAATACAAGTGTGATAAAAAAAATTTAAGGAAAATTTGCAATGTCATTTTTAACGGTCGCCAGACAAAGATTACCTACAAAAACGTTGAACCAAACTCTTTCTGTTATAGCCAAGTTTAGTCCAAAAATTTTTAAAGCGTAGCAAAAATATACAAGGTAATGTTTGCACGAGCATCACATCAAATCACTTTGGACTATCGGGCTCACTCGGTTCATGCTACCAAATGGAAAATTGGCAGATTTTTGCTAAGCTTACAGTGTTGAAAGGGGAGCGGACTTAGGTTTTGACTACCTCAATGTGAAAAACTCAACAACATTCTGCCTCTTTCTTACGTTTATACTCATGGCTTTTCGATATGTCACATCGAGAGCATTCTCTCATCTGCAGTAGGAATTACCTAGTCGTGGGAATGAGCTTTGTCATCCCCAACTTAGTCACAGCAACTATTTCCTATTTCCTTTTAGCTTGCGTGTTTGGTGGTTATCCTCTTGGCACCTGCGCTGGAACCCAATTCCATTCTCCGCTGAGACAATGCCTTCGGAGCTTTGGAAAAAAGAACTCAGCATTATACTCTAGTAACACCCTCTGTTGGTGTGAAGAGAATGGAAGGAAAGGCTGTCAATTTTTGGTATGGGGAAGGAAACTTAACCCTTTACCTCTACAGAATTCCGTGCCCAGTTCGTTCCATGCAGCGCAGGTGCCCACAGCTGGGATATTATCGGCACATTTTTGCTCAATATGTAGGAATAAGCAAATAGCACATTATTATTTAAATGGAGGATTAGCAAGCATTCCGTTGCAACAATCGTGGCTAAATTTGATTTTTTATTTACTTCCTCAAGGCATAGAATGCGGTAAGTGTTCCGTGTCTATACACCTATTTGTCTTGCTAATTTAACCGCGGAATATACATTTTTTTCGGCTTGTAACATTGTTAGGGCTGATTTATCTGATATTTTCAATGCTTCTTTGTATGCAGCTGTTTAATTTTGGTTGATTTTTTTCTAGGCAGCGCGCAAATCAAGGCTGTAAAAAGCATTCCGGGAATGTCTCGCGGCGTTTCCTCTTATCTTCAACTGTCGTCTGCACGTGGCTTTGCTTTTTCTAGCTACAAGAATTATTCAGTCTCATCTCTGCTACCATGTTTTGCGCCAAATTATCACTTGTTGGATTTTTGTTCCAACAAGCATGGATTTCCCATTGCGCGCGGTGCTGACAGTGGACTGCAGTTCGATTGCTCAACTCTACCTTTGTATTCCATCAAAAGTGTACCAATGGTACAAGTTACGTCTACAGCTTTTTCATGTCCTCGAGCAGATATACTGCCTTTCTTTTGTCGCTTTCTTTCGAGAGCAAAGTTGTCCAACACACCAGAAAAGATATATGATTTTAGTTCTTTAAATACCTATCCCACGTTATTCGATGCTAGAGCACGCCTCTGTGATACAACTACCAGAAAGAGGCGGGAGCATGCACTCCAAGCATTAAATGGCGTATATGCAAATGGGATGTCTTCTCATGATGCCCATATAAGTGGATCCTCTATCCTTGGTAGCAACACTACTCTTCCCATCGGTAATCATGATTCTGGCAGTATTCCTCATGAAATACAGGTGCATTATGCGAAGCTGGTGGAGCGTATTATGGTACTTGATCAAGCCTATTATGATCAACAGAAAACACTACAATCCGATAAATCCTATGACACTCTTGTTCGGGAAATGATTGAACTAGAAAAGGTCTGCTGAATCTCAAGAGAATTTTTTTAAAGAACAAATTTACAAATTCTTGTATTGGAATGACTAGAGTTACTCCTAAAGTATGAATCATGGCGACTATTTTATTTTCCTGATTTCTTTATGGTACGCATTGTCTTTTGTAGCATTCTTAATTTTCTCTTTATTATGTGATCTCCGATGTGAGTAATTTTCCAAATTGTAGGGGGGAGCTAAGTTTTGTGTGCCCATTTCAGTAGGCATGCTTCTTTTTGCGCGCTTTTTCATAGATTTTTCTCTAGTAAGAGTGATGAATCATTTGCTTGGTATTCACGTGTGCAATAAATTTGATCGAAATGGACTATTGTCCATGCAATTTAAGACGAGACGATAAATACTCTATAATTTTTAAATAGACCCCATTCGTGTTGATAAAAGCCTATTTTATTAAAAATTGTATCTATGAAAAGGTAGAGATGTAAACAGTTCCTACATATATATTCAAAGTATGAAAGCATCTTGATATCTCTGAAATTACAAATCTGCACTAAAATATTAGTAAAAAGGGTATTACCAAAGTTTCTTTCCTGATATATCTTCCTTCATTTTATCTTATCAAAAACTCCTTGTCTGCTGTCAATTCTCAGGCCTTTCCGAAGCTGATTTGTAAAAACAGCGCCTCTAGACGTGTGGGCTGCCCTCCTCATTCTTCTTTAAAAAAAGTGAAGCATTTTAGCCCCATGCTTTCATTAGAAAGTACCTACTCAGAGAAGGAGATCCTATCTTTCCTGCGGAGAGTTACAAAGTGTGTAACAGTTTCCAGTCCTCTTTATTTATTCCACTTCAAAAGAAGTGCATTGTACAACATTTCAAGAACTGTGACTTGTAGTAGTCCCTCTAAATTTATTCCACAGGAGAAACTTCCTATACATGCTTCTGTCTCTTCCTACGTATCTGTGTGTTTCATTTTTCTCAAATAAATCTCTTCCGTTGAACTCCCCTTCTATACCTTCATTTCCATCATGATACAATGCATTTGTGTGGCTTTACTTTTATTTTTATATTCCTGCTTTACGTAGAGCTTTAAGATTTCCTCCTCCTGCCACCGCTGACGCATCTCTTCCCTTTGCTGTTATAGCCGAGCCGAAAATCGATGGTGTGAGTTGTGCCTTACGCTATGCTTTAGCGAGTGGTGAATTCATTTCAGCGGCGACTCGAGGGGATGGAAATGTTGGTGAAGATGTAACCCAAAATGTTCAATCTATCGTCGATCTTCCAAAACATATTGATGTAAGCCACTTCAACAGAACTCTCTCTGGAGTGGATACTATGACCCTTCCTTTAAATGGATTTGTTGAGGTATACCGTGTCGAGTGAAGGATATATGCATTTTCTACTGAGTGATCCTTTAAAACATATATAAAAATCATTTTTAAAAGAATAAAATACTGTGAGTGTCTCCTAAGTTATTTTTAAGTGGCATGCGATGTGTAGTCAGCAGGACACTCTTTATAAGGATGGATTACTCTGTTAATCAAGGAATGTCTCTCTCTCTTTTATAAGATTTAGTAAAGTGTAATTTTTTTTTTTTACGAGGGTATGTAGATGTGGGAGGTGTGTCGTACGGTTAGGTAAAAGCGTTGCCATCGATGAACTCTTTTTTTTGTTTTTGTTTTTTTTGTACCTGTCGAATGCCTTTATTTTGATAAGTTTCATATGTATCTCTCTCTTGGCCTCTTCCTGTGGATTTCATTTCATTTATCTACATTTTTTGATTCGTTTCAAATCACCTCTTGTGTATTTTCTCAGTGGTTTTGTCTCTTGCTATTTATCACGTTGTGTAGATTCGTGGAGAAATTTACATGGAGAAGGATACGTTTCATCTGCTCAATGCACGACGTACAAAGAAAGGATTAGATTTATTTTCGAATCCACGGTGAGTTTTATAGGGGGAAGGATGTGCTAGCCATTTGAAAAATATTCCTGAAGGATTTAGTTTAGTGTCCATTTCTTTTATTCAGCCAAAAAGAGAGAGAGAGTAAGGCTTCGACTTTGCAAGTTTTTGTTAAACTCTGCAGAAATGCCGCTTCTGGGATTCTGAGACAGAAGAGGGTTAAAAGGGGAGGTTCCACTCGACGATCTGTGAATTTTTTCGCCTATTCTCTTTTGGTTTTTCCACTGCCTTCCACTTCTTCTCCTCCTCTTCTCGTTGCTGCTTCCCCTTCGTTTGTGGATGTTTATTCTCAAAGAACTGCATTGAAGCAATTAAAAGCATGGGGATTCGATGTTCCTCTCACTCTTCTCTGTGCTACTCTCAAAGATATGCATGAAGCTTTTGGATATATTGAAGAACAACGAGCTAGTCTTGCTTATGAAGTGGATGGAGTCGTCTTTAAGATAAATGATTTGAGTTTGCAGGTATATCCACATTGCTGTAGAGTGTTCATGAGAGTGGGAAACCGCCAGGCTATCCAATGGGAGTGGAATGACGACGTCTTCTTACACATTTCCATTAAACGAAGTATACGTGTGTGGAAATTATTTTATTTTGAGGTGGTGTTCTGTTTTTTTGGGTATCCATTGATGGAGAAGGAATCAACACATTAGGATGGAGATTCCATTGGAAAATTATAAATTCATGAATGGGAGTAGAATCTACCAAAAAAAAAGAGAGAGAAAGCGAGAGTATAAAAACGCATGAGAAGGATAAAAAGAAATTACAAAACATGCCATTGAACACCCTGCAGAAATGTATCACTCTCTACTTAAAAGAATATTGGCTTAAAAATGATGAATTCTTTGCATTTTTATCCATTTCTATTCTTGGAATTGTCTGTTGAAGGGAACAGAGGTGTATATTTGTTTGTTTGTTTTTTTTTGTTAAGCAAAACATTGGAGAACTTTGGCGATCTCCGCGATGGGCGATTGCGCAGAAATTTATCCCCCAAGAAGATTTCTCTAAAATATTAGTAAGTAAATCTAAAACATGAATTTTATGTGTAGACTATTATTATATTCAGTACAAACTTACTAGCAGATTGCAAGAAAACGTGATTAGTCTGTAGATGCATTTCTATGCAGAGTCTTTGAAGGTCTACATTTATATTGTTTTGTAGTGTTATATTTGTTTTTGGATACATTTGGTTAAGTTTGCCTTTATGGGTTGATACTTTCAATTTATAATTTATGATGCATTTTTTAAGAAAGAGAATTATTGATGTCTGTGAAAAAAAGGGGCTCTTTGGGTATGTTTTTAATCTGTAAATGTGAATTCTTTTTCTATAAAATTTGTTATTCTCTATGGATCTTAGTAGTATTTCTTTCTCTTTTATTCTAAAAGCATTTTATAGGGGCAATTTTCTCTTCATCCTATAAAAACACCTCTCAACCTCAGGTGGATAAATTCCACCCATAATGAGAAAAATTCTACCCATAATGAGAAACTAAGTCACCCACCTTTTTGTGAATCTCTGAAAAATAGTATTTTTTTCTCCTTTTTTTAAAGGATATTATCGTTCAAATTGGCCCCACAGGTGCTTTAACGCCCGTCGCCCTCTTTTCTCCAATAAAATTAGGAGGTGTCGAGATGCATAGGTGGGTCTCACAGTATTTCAATAAAGATGAAAGACGTTTGCATGCATCCTCCAATGCCTTTGAATGACGGTTTGATTCCAACGGATGAAAGAAGGATTTTTCTTATTTTTGCAGGGCAACTCTTCACAATGCCGATGAAATCCAGAAGAAGGATATCCGCATTGGTGATACGATTTTAATACAGAGAGCAGGAGATGTGATTCCTCAGGTAGTTTTGAGTCTAAAGGAATTGTAGGGATTTATGGATGAAGAGGATTTGGGATTTACATGGTTTTGAATAGATCTTGTATTCTTATCAGGGAGTAAATAGTATTTCTTTTAAGAGGATGGAACACATGAGAGAGATGGAAGAGAGAGAGAGACTATGTGTAGAATCCTCGTTTACTAGCCAAGGTTTTTGATACAGTTCCACAGCTCTTTAGTTTCTATAGGAGTAGATTGCTGACTCGCTAAGATTTGAGGGGGAGAAGAGGGAGAGGCGCATGCCACTCTTTTGTTTTTGCTGGGATGATTTTTTTATCATTTGTCAGTTTGTATTCTTGAAAAGAGGAGATTCGATTCCATGTTTGTATAAATGATGTACTTTTATGTCATATTTTCGTGACATTTGCTTCCTTTTATAAATGCAGTGTTTTTTGTATCCATTATTTTGAGTTTAAATTATGTTTGTTCTATCATTTCTTGTTTAGATCATTTCTGTCAATCTTTCTAAACGACCCACCACTGCTAAGCCATTTCTTTTTCCAACCCAGTAAGAAGAGGGAGTGAGAGGGAGGAAGGAGTGAGAGGGAAGAGGGGGAGTTATTTTTTTAAGGGATATTTGGAGAAGATTTTCAACTTTTCTCTTTCTTCTCTACTTTTACAGCTGCCCCATATGCGGCAGCGCCGTGGAGCAAAATCCAGGAGAAAGTACACGCCGCTGTAGTGGAAAAGAGAGATGTTCTGCTCAACAAATTCAAAAGTTGAAGAGGTAATGCAGGGTGGTAATGAAATTTAGTTAAGAATTAAGAGAGAGTTATAAAATTAAAAGAGAGAGTTATAAAATTAAAAGAGAGAGGTATGAATTTAAAATAGTTTAAAAATTTTCTTTTTTTACACTCTATACTACATTGAACGTATCAACCCAACTTTAAAATGATAGGAAAACTATTGGCCATTACAAAGTGCATTTTTTCTATTCAGATTTGTTTCAAAACAAGGATTCAACATTCAAGGGTTAAGTGAACAACGTCTTACACAACTCTATGAAAAGGATATAATTAGAGATCCAACGGATTTGTTTGTATTGAGGGTAGGTTCCTACTCTTTTTAGAAGTTGTAGTGACTGTATTTCCTACTCTATTTGTGAATACTTTGAGATAGTTTCTATTCGCCTCATCTTCGGTTTTTGTTAAGTGTGCCTGTACTATTTCATGGCATTCTCTCTGTTTCGAGAAATATGCAAAAAGAATAGTTTTCATATAATATTTTTCCCCTCCTCCTCTCCCTCTCCTCTCCTTCTCCCCTCCTCTCTCTCTCCTCCTCTCCTCCTCTCCTCCTCCCCTCCTTCTCCTCCTCCTCCTCTCCCCTTCCTCTCCTCCTCCTCCTCCTCTCCCCCTCTCCTCCTCCTCTCCCCTTCCTCTCCTCCTCCCCTTCCTCTCCTTCCTCTCCTCCTCTCCTTCTCCTCATTTTCAGAAACTGTGTGATGAAAGTAAGAATTCACTCAAGTACATTGATTTTCTGTGCATTTTTACTGCAGGAAATGAATAAGAAATGTGAGAGAGGGCTATCGTTGGTAAATTATAATGGCTGGGGTAACACGTCCGCTGAGCAGTTATTTGCCGCTATTGATGCCAGTCGAATTATTTCTTTGGATAAATTCTTATTTGCCTTGAGCATTCCTTATGTTGGACTGCTTACTGCAGAATTACTGGTAAAGAATTTGCATTTGCAAATATAGAGAAACATTTTTCCTGGTTGAAAAGGCATAGAAATGATTTTTTTTTGTTAGTAAGATGGACGCACAGAGTTTCTATGCGTACTTCTTCTTCTGAGCTTATGATTGAAAACAGATTTCTTCTCTTTGCTACACACTGTTCAGTTTGTAATCCTTTCAGTAATAGATTTTTAGTATTTATGCATTAAAAAAGGATGCTTATGACTCCATTTCTTTTGTATTTTCTGTAATTATAATCTCAAAGTTTGTTAAAGTTGGCAGAGTTTGAATACGAATGAATGCCTCCTATGACTCCCTTTCTTTTGTATTCTTTACTTCTAATAAAACCTTCACTGTTTATTTCACATGATTGCAGAGCGACTATTTTTCGAATTTCACAAACCTCTTAAGATTTCTAATGCCCATTCGATTGCATTCCGATGCTTCTTGTAATGAATATATTTCAACTTCCCTTCTTAACTCTTCCTCCAGAAACTATCAGAGCACTTCTAAACACCTTCATGATGACATTTCACACTTTTCAAAGCCGTTGCTTACAATAAAAGGAATTGGAAGTATGGCTGCAAATTCTTTTGTAAGATTTTTCCAAAATGACAAGAACTTTCAACTGTTAACGCAATTGGGAGGATCTCTTTCTACCTCACAGGAGGATTCAGAGCCTACCAATGAAAGGAAGGATGCTGCTAGCAGTTTTAAAACGTCTGGCACAAACTCTAGGGCAAGATTTGACACACATGTTGAAAATGTGTCTACTTCTAATCATGAAAACATTCGTAAGAATCCTCGACAAAACACTTTACAGAGCAAGCATTTTCAAATCGCTTTCAATGCAACCCCTTTGATAGAAAATACAAGCAAAATGAGGGTATATAATAGGGAGTATGGAGATCTTCTTCTTGGAATGGTCTCCGTAGAAGAGTATAAAGGTCACCATAAGAAACGCCACCATGACGGAGAAAAGAGTTCACCTCATGAAATTACAAGCTACTTGAATCAATGGACTACGAAGAAGTATATCTGTGATGAGTTTAGGCATCGCATCGGATCCCTAATGGTCCATTTTACCGGGAAAACTGAAGAGAAATCCCGGCTTGAAATGGAGGTAAAAATGTATTGATTGCTACTCTAAATTTACATCCGTTTCTGATCATTTCTGCAATCCAAAAGTAGTCAGGTTTTATGCTCAGCGGAGGGATTTGAATATAGTGCGGTCAAGTCATTTGTTTTACAAATATGTGAGAGAGATAAGAAAACGAAAATGTACAGCCTGTAAGGTTCGTAACTTGAGAATTCTCTTTGGACTGAGAAAGAAGGCTTGCATAGTCTTATAAGCCAAGCACTTCTTTGGGTGAACTATTTTTACTTCTCTATTTGTCATTTTTACGTCTATAGTCAATGGATGAGATATATACAATTTTCTATGCCTGTCTCATTCTGTTTTTGTAGGAACTCACAAAATCCGCTGGAATCACGGTGGTGAAAATATTTTCGAAAAAAGTAGATTTGGTATGGTAATAACTTTTTAGACTCCTTGCCTTCAAGTTTTGTATTAGAAGCCTTCGAGTTATAATTGTTTTACTCCAGTATTAGCTAGCAATTTTGTTTTATGTGCAGGTAATAATAGGACGACTTTCCAGTCAAAGAAAGGTAGAGAAAGCTAAGCTTATAGGCTGTCCTAGCCTAAACGCCACTGATTGGATAGAATTGGTGGAAAAGTTACAGTCATTGCCAGAATAAGATGAGAAATTACAATTTTATTAATCGCAAGGCTTCAATTATTTTCTTTTCAAATTTGAAGGAATATACAGTCTCTGATTTTTTTGAAAAATAGCGCCTGATCATTTTTCAGTTATTTTGCCAGCAGCCATATCTTCGAAATTGGATAGTACGAATGCAGTGTTCAATTTTCGAAATAAATTAAACAAGAGAGTTTTTGGTGTAGTAGCTTTATAATCTTGCTTTTAGCGTAGTATATATACCGATTTACTTTTGCAATAATTCACTATTAAATTTCGTGGTGTTCAATGTTTTTGGTGCTTCTGCGGTCAGGATAATCAAAGGATTATCTTGGTATACAATTTTGAATTGGATACAAATAATTGTAACCGTTTTAATACGTGCTAGTATCTTGCTTCCTTTGTATTATAGTTTTTTCCCGTTTTTATGTAGTTTACCTTGTATTGTTTTTCTTTACGAAATTTGGGTTTTAATTTAGGAAAGCGGCCCATTTTTGTTCTAATTTTGAACTCTGCGTTTGTTTCAACCGAATAAACACATTAAATGAATAAATACATTGACATGCATACTCTGTATAAAAAATTGATGCTCTGCATTTGTATCTTAAGATGAGATCGAGTAGTTTTACTCACCCTTTCTCGTATTTCAGCTATTCTTCAAATCCCTCAGACCCCAAAATGGGGTCTTATTTTAAATTTTATATCCCTTCTTCATCAAGCCATTTTTTTCTTTGAAACTTGTTACGCTTCATAGTGCAGTACTCTATCCAATTTTGTTAGACACAAATTTCTATTTTTGCCGATATTTCTATGATTACATAACAAGGAAAAATTACTGGAATATCACATTTCAGCGCATCAATTTACAATTACACACCTTTTAACAGTAGAAATTTTCTATTTAAGTGCTCTACACGAACATACATTGCTCATCTTGCTGTCGCTAGTTATCGTCCCACAGTGCACACACACATAACACTCTGAGTATTTCGCATACCAGACCTCTAACCCTGAGTAGCCTCCGGCTTTTTAATCGTAATTTCTAACCGAATTCGCAGGTTTGCTTTGCTTGAAAGCAACGCAATGCTTTTTTTGGATATATTTCAATTAGAAGCCGGTAAAATTTTAGAACTCTCCTACAGAAGGAATAAGAAGCACTTCCACTAATTTCCAAGAAATCTGGATTGAAATATAAAATCATGTTAAAATGCACGTTTCTTCCTTTACTGGAGTTTATGCTGTTTTCTGATTTTCAAGAAGGCAACTGTCGTGAGCTATCACTACAAAGTGTAGCTTATATTACTCCATAAATTCTATTCTCCCATTGAAAATGTTCCCGGCTTGTAGGTTTTGGATCAGTCCGTTGCTGTTGGCATCCCTCTGTGGTACGGTTTCATTCAATTCCTACCCTGAAATTGCTATATGCCAGTTCTCTCCGTTACCGAATCCCAACGTGTCTTCCCAGCCAGCTAACTCTGAAGATGGGAATATTCCAACGACGGATTCAAGAATAGCGTCAAATCTCGTGAAGCCGTCTATACACTCTACAAGAAAAAAGGAAAATGATCGTCATGTAGAGGCGCTACCCGCTTGGACGCATGTGCACTTCACAAGACCTTCTTACCATGAATGCTCCTATAAAGGCTATGCAAACGATCTTCAATCAAATCCTACTGGTTATGCACATTTTGTTCACGACTTACTTTGCCAAGAGCATGGAATTCAAAACCCACAGTATTTTTTAGATAAGGATCACACCCATGTAATACTTCTGTGTGGATTAGGAAAAGGAATTTGTGGTCACAAAGGTATAAGTAGGATCTACAGCTGGGAAAATTGGGAAATTTCTGTTTTATATGAAAAGGAACTGGCACTAGTATGTTTTGTTTAACTTTTGCATTGTCTACACGCTCAGAAGGAAGTGTATGTGTTTTAATTATTTTGTAGCATCATCAACTATATTCCTGCTAGGATTCAATGGGTATTTCTGCCTATTATCATTTTTTCAGGTATAATCCATGGTGGCCTTACTGCTACTATTGTCGACAATGCTTTAGCGATCTTAGCCTTTGCATCCTGTAATTGTGGAGTGGCAACGAAATCGCTGTCAATCCAATATAGACGCCCTATTCTAGCAGGTGAAAATATTCTTGTATCCGCAGAAATCGCAGTTGCCAATTCTACTACTAAAAATTATCATTTACGAGCTTTGATTTATGGGGAAGATGGAAAACTGCGAGCGTCTGCGGATGGCATCTTTGTCCCCGTAGGAGAGAAATGGAAGCATCTCATTCAAAGTACCAACTCTTTTATTAATGGGAACAACACATGTCCACAGTAGCTACCACTATTCAATGAAGAGGCACCTTTTATAGCTTGGGTTCTCTTCAGTCCATATCGAATAGTCTAAGAATCATCTAATTATGTGAATATTTTAAAAATACTTTGTTTTATTAGCTCCTCATTTCTATTAAAAAACAAGGCTGCATTTGAAGGATTTTTTGTCCAATTTTTTTCGAGATTCTTGCTTATGCTGTCATGAAGTCTGTGAATGAATTGCTGATTGCAATGAGGCCTGTAACTTTCTTTGGTAAGAAAGCAATCTTCCCAATTTTTGAAAATTGGATGTTATTCATTGGTTTCCGATTTTGGTTGCTTCAATTGAGAAAATTTCCTGTAAGAATGGCTGCTCACATCGGAATAGTTCTTGGCTTTCTCAAAAAAGCGAGTCTATCATATATGAAGGCGTCTATTTATTTTTTGGGTATTCAAAGAATGTTTTAAGAAGCTTGCCAGTAAAACTATTGATTTGTTGCACAAAATGATTATACAGAGGATGTAGAATGATTAAGCAAATTGCCATAACATTGCCGCATTACAAATCCTCTCTTATAGGGGGGGCTAGAGATATCGTTAAAATTTAAATTTTAATTCAAAATTTTTTGGGCCATACATTTTGTGAGCTGCCTACGTTTCAAAGTCGCCAGTTTTAATTGTTCTATTCTCTTGAGTATCCTCTGGATCAACTTTTGTTATCTAACGAATACAAAATAGTCCGAGTAGGGCGATACGAATCGTTGCAATTTTTCTTAAAAGGATCCTCTCATAGCTGTTAACACAATTTAGTTTTTACCGAGTTCTTGCCTTGCAGTTTTTAAGCGCAGGGTTTTTAAGATAAATATTTCAAAAAGTATATTTCTTTCAATCCAAAAATGGAATTGAAGCAAAACATTCCAACAAATCTCCAGTAAAGTAGTCTAGCAAAACCTAGTATTTTCCAAGGCTACTACTACCTCTTGCAAGAAAAGAAATTTTTGTTTTGGACATGAAACTATCCTATATCTTCCCTTGTTATTTTCTATATAAGATTGCTTAAAACATTATGGTTTTTATATTTGTAAAGCAATTTCATTCACTTGGAATTGCTAGGAAACAAAGCATAGAGCTATTTCTGTATCTGAATATAAAGCAAGCTATCCACTAACGGCAGATAAAGAAAAAACATGTTATTTTAACAAATAGAAAGGAATGGAGAGATCAATGGGCCAAATTTCATGAAAATAGAAGAAAAAGTGGACCCTTTCTCAATACGTTGGCTTTTGCACAAAAGAAATATTCTTAGAAATAGAATTAAGTCCGCTCGCGTTTGGTACTTATCTTAGCCTCGATAATCCGACGTTTGTTGCTACTACTAGCATTGGATTGAGACTCTTCATTTGCTCCTTCTAAATAACTTTCCATATTCTGAATCCTGCCATGGCACCATCGGCCGTATATGTGCAAAAGAATGTTCTACAAAAAGAAAAAAAAAGTATAGCATTTGAAACACAAACTATTGAAATATCAGTTTTCAATCTATCTTGTGGAGATAACACGACTTCTGCTTACGCAGTAGTATATACAGATAAATAGACACGCTTTCAATCAATAAAAAAGCAAAATCGCCTCCTAAATACTGGACCCTTCACAAGTAAAATTATACAGTCTATTATATTATTAATAAATAAATAAAAACAATTTCAGCCCTAAAATTCTGCAGAAAGTAGCAACTTACAGCAACATTTCTCCGACTTAATCCAAGGAATTCTGCTGCTTCTATTTCTTCAAGAGTTTCTCTTGGCAATTTAGAAAATCGCTCAGGTTCATCCGTCGGTAATATGTTTGTTATGCCTTGGAGATGTTCATTTGGTTTTTTAGGTATAATTTCGAGCCATTGTTCAATATTTTTGTACATAAAGGATTCGGTACAGCCAACAAGAATTTGATCCCAGTCATCCCAGGTTGCTAATTTCTAAAAAACAGATTTCATAAAAAATCATTAACTAAGAAGTCGTCTATCTCAAAAAAGCGGACAAAGTCCTTCATAGAAATTTACAAGAAGACAAGGCCAAACGTAGACTCTTAGCAGGTTGAGAGAGTACATTTGCTAGCATAAAATTCAAGGTGATTAGTACAGAATACTACAAACTAGAGACGCGTCTCTTTATAATTTTCTATCACGTAGAGTTGCCAAATAACATATTTACCAAAAATTTTAACCTTTTTAATTTCTCAAGCCAGGAAAACATCCTAATACACTTCATCCTATTTGAAATTCTACAAGAAAAATCTCCGAATACAAGAAAGAAAACCATTTTTAGATGCATAAATTACTTGGCAAGGACAGCTTAATCCCACCGGATCATCATCATCTACATGACCAGGAGAAACTCCCGCGGGATCCCCAAGAGTATCGCAATGCTTAGGCAAACCAAAATATTCAGCTGCGCATAAAAGAATCCATGTTTGTCTAGGAAACATTGCAAAATCATTCAGCCATGCATATAAAAACTTCCAAGAGCATCCTTCACTCGTTTGTTGAGGCGCTACGAGCTCGAAGGCCTCAAAAAGTACCCTCGGCAAAAATCCTAACAGTAAAGCAGATGTAGCTGTGGCACTAAGCTTTGGATGAACCCATAGCGCCTTTAGACAACGTTCGTTGGTAGTTAATACTTCAATAAGAGCCCATCCTACAATCTTGCTGCGGACTAAATGACCATACTCACTGTTAGAAGTAAAGGGGGGTGAATGAAGAGAAATCCATACGCCTACATTTGTTGAAAAAAAGAAAGAAGAAAAAGCAAGCATTTCAAGTGATGTATGCATATTAGCATCTAATTGATATAAAATTGGCTGCCATTTCTTACAAAAAATGTTACATTTCAATGCTAAATACATTTATGATTAAAAAGAGCCTATAACGTAAACTATGTACTTATATCAGGAACGAAACGCAGAAAAAGAAGGCATTTTTTATAGTCAATCACTTTAACAGTAAAGAAAGAGCAAAAACAACTTTCATGCCACCAATATAAGCATTCAAGCGTTCTTTAAAGTATAGTTAAACCCCATCTCTTTGAAAATAAAAATCGCATTTTTAACCAGAGAATTCTGGGTCATCAAAATCATTCGCCATCTTATTAAGGTGATCTTTTACGGTTTCAGGAATTTCCTTCAAGATGAAAGGTGTGTGCTTATTACGATCATCGTCAGAAGTGTTGAATTCAGTTTGATAGGAAGATCTGTTGCGGAGTAACTGCTCAGTTAAATGACGTTTCTGTCGAGTAATGAAATGATAGACGGGAAATTGATTGGATAAACCATCAGCTGGAATGGGGCTACTTGATTCATCTCCTGAGAGAGGCAAACGCCGAATCTTTAGCCTAAGTTGATGTTCTGCAAGGAATCTATCTGTCTCTTTCACAATACGCTCACGAAGTTTTTCCATCGAATTTGGTAAATGCGTGGAGGAAGTTTCCGTCATCCTTAAGGAGCAAGAAAAATATAGAGCACTAATTTCACAAACTGTCTTGTTGTTGACTTGCTGCAGAGCTCTGTATTCGGGTTAGGTAACTAAGCATGCCATGCATGCGTTGTAGTCAAACAAAATGTGAGAAAACAGAAGAAGCGAGTAAAGCAGAAGGTAGTTTTACACACTTTGCTCTTCAGCGGTAAGAATGGCTCATTCACCTCATACTTTTGATGTAAAGCGTGCAACACAAAAAACTTTCACTCACATGAGAAACCGAAAACATTCAGAGAAACAATAACTTGAAGTGGATACGACAAAACCAAAAGCTCCTTGCGAAGAATCAATTTCAAAACAGAGGCGCCACTCTTGGAGACAATTTATACCTTTTCATTATTGGAAAGGTTTTCCAAAATACCATGGTGCCATCTCTTTGTAATTATAGCTCTGCGTGTATAAAATGTCGCCTTTATAAATTATATACAATTCAGCATCTCTCTAGTGGCTTTTGTTCAAGCCTGCTTTACATGTATCAATTCCCCTACAAAATAACCAACCCAGCTATAAGTTACATGACACACCGGGTACTCTTCTAACTACCACCACCTTATTCTTGGTTGCTCGCATTTTGCCAAGTCGTAGACTATTTCGGTTTGTCGAGTTGATAGTCCACGCGGCAGTGGTTTGTTATAGTAGATTCATATGCATTTTCCCCTCGATATTTTTCCCTATAATGCATAAGGTGAAAACTTTGCCATTAATCTCGTTTAGTGTGTGGATATTATTCAGTCCAATCATTACTTTACATCTTGTTGAACGTAAAACTTTAGTGCGGTTTCATTTAATTTCTTTATAATTTTAGAAGTATTCGCGCATTTAAAAAAAGGTACGAGCAGATTAATGAAATGCAATGTACTTTGTAATGATTATGTTTTTGTGAACGCATGAATGAGAAGTGAATTGAATGTGAATCCGCACGTTGCGTGTAAAGAGTATGGTTTGATAACAACAGAACGTATTGCTAGTAGAAGACTTCTTCTACACAAGGTCAATAAATACCACGAGAAATGTTTAGGTTGTCAGTTGAATAAGAACATACAAATTCTGCTGGTAAACTGAATATAAAATTAAATCCTAATCATGAAAGTAAGCACTCCTAACTAATTACGCATAAATATCAAGCTAAAAGAAGTTAACCAAAGAAAGAGCTAACTACTTGCAATTCTCCCCCTCTCTCTCCTATTATTTTGTTTCGGAGTCGTAAGTAAGTTTATCGCTCATCGACGTCGTCCGTATTCGTATGCAACCGAACAGATTCTAAATCGCTTCGCGTTTCCTTGTTACTCTTTAAAGTAAATACAGACTACGGAGTAACTACAAACTTCTTTCATAAGCTACGCACAGTGTACTACAAGCTACCCTTATTACTATCTACAATTCTATTTTTGTTCCAGTATATATAATCAAAGGTATAAGCGAAATATTACGTAGCACTCTTACCACCGTTAGAAATCACTTAATACTGCATAGACTAGCTGATTTTTCGAAAAAAAATTCCAACTTTTAGTGTAACTCGTTTCAAAAATGCCGAGTGGTTTAGTAATATCTTTATAAAATTCACGGCGTTACTGCTTTAAATCGATGTAGATAAATCCAAGTATAGCGATTGCAGTAGCAACATTAATTGCGTGAAATGTGCTAAGCTGTGATAAGTCATGTCAGCGTTGCGAAATTTTTTCTTTTTCCTATGTGAATTCCTCTAATCGTTGAAAGACACATCGGAACAAAGATCGGGGAGATTGATGTCATGAAATGAATATGATAGCCTGGTTTTTCGTTAGACAT
>JADAQX010000774.1:0-24737 GCA_015476325.1 Cardiosporidium cionae
AGAGATAAGGGGGAAAAGAGAGAGAGAGAGAGAAGGAGAGATGAGGGGAAAGAGAGAGAGAGAGAGAAAAAAAGAAATGAGGGGGAAGAGAGAGAGAAAAAAAGAGATGAGGGGGAAGAGAGAGAGTGATGGGAGGATATAGGAGAGAGGGATGGGAGAGAGAGACAGGAGAAAGAGATGGGAGAGAGAGACAGGAGAAAGAGATGGGAGAGAGAATTGGGCGAGAGAGAGAAAAAAAGAGAGAAAGAGAAGGATATAGATATATAGAGGAAGAGAAGAATAAAGAAATAGAAAGAGGAGAGAGAAAACTAACGAGCGAAAAAAGAAAG
Source organism: Cardiosporidium cionae (assembly GCA_015476325.1). Classification (NCBI taxonomy): domain Eukaryota; phylum Apicomplexa; class Aconoidasida; order Nephromycida; genus Cardiosporidium; species Cardiosporidium cionae. Next base: position 330 of record JADAQX010000774.1, read on the forward strand.
AAAGATGGGAGAAAGGATATGAGATATCGAAATAATAGAGAAAAGCAAAAACTGTTTTTTAAACGCATGGAATTTTTTTTTTATAAGCGTTTTGGTTTCCAACATTCAAATTTTAAATTTAAACTTTATTTAATCTTTTGCAATTTATATAGGGGTTATTAGCACGATGTCAAAAGCGTAATGAAGTGAAATATATTGTTCGTATACTTCTTCAAAATTTAAGAATTGGTGTAATGCCAACCACTTTGTGGATGGCTTTGGCCTTTGCTTTGGAATTCAATGAAAATAGAGCAAAAATAGCTGCTGAATATCTTAACAAAATTTTTGCAATGTGTCCTTCTTTTGAGCGTATTATTGGCGCTATTTTAGATAAATTTAATGAGGTGAAAATATCAAAAAAAATTTTCATTTCATCTTGGCATGTAGGAAGAGGAATAAATATGACGTTTGTGTAGACTCTGGTAGTGTTTAAAATTCTACTTGATTTTGAGTAGTTATTTAAAAATTAAACTATTTTAAAGAGAGAAGAAACATTTGTGAGATATATCTGAAATTGTTTTTTTGGTGGAGAGGGAAACATTTTTGGAAGGAATAGAGGGAGTCGGAGGAAGAAGGAGAGAGAAAGAGAGTTGAAGGGAGAGAGATGAGGGGAGAGGGAGAAAAGAGAGTTGAGGGGAGGGAGGAGAGAGAGATGAAGGGAGAGAGATGAGGAGAGAGAGAGAAAGATGAGGGGAGACAGATGAGGGGAGAGGTAAAAGAGAGAGTTGAGGGGAGGGGAGGGAGAGAGATGAAGGGAGAGAGATGAGGGGAGAGAGAGATGAAGGGAGAGGGAGAGAGAGATGAAGGGAGAGAGATGAGGGGAGAGAGAGATGAGGGGAGAGAGATGAGGGGAGAGAGAGATGAGGGGAGAGAGACATGAGGGGAGAGGGGGAGAGAGACATGAGGGAAGAGAAAGAGAGATGAGGGAAGGGAAGAGAGAGAGATGAGAGGAGAGAGAGAAAGATGAAGGGAAAGAAAGAAAGCAAAGAAAAGGGAGAAATGGAAAGAAATAGAAAAAGAGAAGAAGGGGGAGGAAGAGATTTTTCCAATGAAGAAATAAAAACAAGCGTTGGTATTTGTTGTAGTAAAGGTTTAGTTTCTTTATTTTAAAAATCAATGTTTTATGTTTAATTTCTCATTTTTTTCCAACAAGTACAATTTAAAGGGAAAGAAACTATTTGGACTACCAATATGTTTATTTTTAAGATTGTGATTTTTATTCTAGTCATATTTTTTTAAAGAAAGCAAAACATTGATAATATGAAATTTATGTGTAGAACTATGGATGGGTTTAATAGCATAATTTGAATAGCTCAATCAAAGTTTTAAAAATTACATTTTATAAAAAAAGAAACTGTTTTTATGATTTTATTTTTTGTTCTTGTTTTGCATTTCATTTGTGATTTTTCTCTACAAAATACTCTAAGATGAAAGAAAAAGAAGAAATTATTTTTTTTTACTGTAATTTGTAAATAGATTGTTTTTTATATATTTTTTTTATAACCCCTACCATTTGTTTGTATTTCTTTTATTTTATTTATATACATCACTATATATATAAATATATTATTTTTTAGGTAGACTATGCTTCTTCCTCTTCTTATTCATTTTCTGATTGGGATTATGTAAACTTACATTGTTTACCTCAACCTGGCATTCCTATTTTTCCTCAATTAGGAAATACTGTTCGAAGTATTTCTGATATTTGTACACGGTAGTATTTAGAGTACAGTATAGTTTTTATATAAGATGTGAGAAAAAAATATATAAAAACAAAAAGAATGAAATATGGAAGAAGATATAGAGATTGAAAGATTTTTATTTTAAAAAAAAAGTATAGGGTGAGAAAAAAATGTTTTTTCTTTGAGTAAAACAAAATATAAACAGAGAATTTTTTTTTTACCAAAAATAGACATGATCTCTTTTTTATAGGATTAGAAAGAAGATTATAAATAAATTTATTTAAAAGAAAAAATGTTTTTTAAATAGAGATAGGAAACATATAAAATGGTATTTTTTAAAAGAATGGATAGAAGAAGAAAAAAAAAGTAAACATTTTTTTTGTGTGATTATAGTTGATAAGAATATTACATAGCCAAAAAAAGAAAGAAATATGTAATTTTTTAAGTTTTTGTTAGAGTTTTGCAGAAGAAATAGAAAGATTTAAGAAGAGAAAATGTATTCTTTTTTTAGTTTTGAAGGAGAGATTTTTGTGTTTATTTTTTTTCTCATTGTAAAGCAGACATTTTCCTTTTTTTTATAATATTTCATTTTCTGTTTTTAATTTTACAGATTTAAAAAAAAATCTATTTTTCACTTTTGCTGTGAATATAAATATGATGGTCAACGTGTCCAAATTCATCTTCAACCTTCTATACATGCTAAAGGACAGATTTCTTTATTTTCTCGTAAATTAGAAGATATATCTCTTCAATATGAAGATGTGGCTGAGTTTTTTCGGTATAATACAAAAACTAATTGGAAGAAGAAACATCCTAAAGCATTATAGTTATATTTCTATGAAATAGATAAACATAGATGCGTTTTTTTTGTGTACAAAAAGGATATGAAATTAAAAAAAAAAATTAAAGTAAGAAAAAATGATTACTGTGTTGATATGATGACTCTATACATATTAATATGAAGAAGAAAAAAATTTTTTAAAATAAAAATTTGTAGATATACTTTTATTTTTTTTTTAGTCGGCCTTAACTATAGGCATTAGACTGTATAGAATATTTTTCACATTTATATATATATTTTTTATTTTTGTATGTGAAAACATCAAGAATAATATTAAAGCATAGATAAACTATTTATCTTTTTTTTTCATTTCTCATTTTTATATAAGTTTTTCATTTCTCACTTTTTTTTCATTTCTTTTTAAAGGAGGAAACATAGTTTTTTTTTCTTAGGAATACACTCTTTTTTTTCTATCGTTTTATGGATACCGCTGTTTTTTTTACTTCTTCTTTTTTTTTCTTCTAAAGCAGAAAAAAGAAAATTTTTTTTTAAAATATGTTTTTTCTTTTTATAAATTGATACACAGTCTTATATAGTTTTCATTTGGACGTACTAACCCTTTTTTCTTTTTTTTAAATATTTTATTTTATTTTTGGCTATACTCTTCTATATAGGATTGCCTGCAATAGCTCTACTACATCTGCCATATTAGATGGTGAGATTGTGGCTATCCAAACTACGAAGGAAACAAAAACAATGGCCAACACACCCCTCTCCCTCACACTTCTGCCTTTCCAAACATTGGCTAGCCGTTCTCGCAAATCCACTGATCTGTGTGTGGATGTGTGTATATTTTTGTTTGATTTGATGTATTTAAATGGAGAAATATTACTTGAAATTCCTCTTGAGAAACGCAAGCTACTTCTTAAGGAAGCTTTCACAGAAATTCCAACAAAAGTTTATTTTGCAGAGTCCAAAACTGTAGATTTACGATCGCACACACATATACAGAGGCTTCCTTTGGATACCTCTATACATAAAGAGGATAGTAACGTGTTTACAGGTTTGTTTCTTTTGGTTTAAGAAAAAAAAAGGAAAGCAAATGAAAAGCATAGGAAGGGTATATAATAGAGAGAAAAATGGAAAAAAATTGGATCGGGCTGAAAGAAGGAAGAGACAAATGCGTCTATAGGAAAAAATCTCTCTATTTTTAGAGGCGGCCATTTATTAAAAATATCTCTTTTTTTATTAAGAGGGTATGAGAGAAGTTTTGTGTGTATTATTTTTTAATAAAAATTAAGGGGGGAGACAAGTGTATGGATTACACTGAAAAAAGAAGAGAGAACATTGATCAATTAAATGAAAAAAGAATGCTGCATAAAATTTTTTTAAAAATTGTATTTTGTTATAAGAAAAGCTCTTTTAATCCTCTAATTTGTTTTTTTTATTGATATATATATATATGTGTATTGTTATTGTTTTATTTTTTAATATTTAAATTTATTTTCTAATTATTCACTTGGTTTTGGTTTTGTGTAGTTTCTATGAAGAATTTATGAGAAAATCTCTCTGTATGTATACTTTTTTCTATGTTGGCTACTACAAAATAAACAAAAGAAAATGCTGTGTGGATAAATTCCCATCCCCTCTCCCCCTCCCCTAATTCTTTTTATCATTAAATCGTGTTAATAGTTTTTTTTAGTATAGAATGCTCTAGTAGATTTAATTTATTTTTTTTTGTAAAGAAAATCTGTTTTTATGCACAAAAGGTATATAAAGTGATATGGTTTCTATTTTTTTGTTGCTGATTCCATTTGTAGAGATTGAAACTTGGATGGATTCTGCCATTGCCATGCGTTGTGAAGGCTTGATTTGTAAGGCTTTAGAGGGTCCCTCTTCCTATTATCAGCCTATCATTCGAGCAGATGGATGGTTAAAAATAAAGAAAGATTATCTTGCCGGTGTGGGTGATGCCTTGGATTTGGTAAAAAAAATTCGAAATAGGTGGTAATTGTTTTCTATACGTAATACTTTCGATGTTTCTACTCTGACTCCTTCACTTCTAAAAAAATTTCTGTGAGCTTGTCTTTTATTTCTAAGTATGACAGTACTTTAACTTTAAAAATATACTTTACGTTTGCTTTGTATCTTTTTCTGGTTAACTCACTTGTATGTAAACCTTGTTTTTTTTTGTATAGTAGACTGTGATTCATGATGGCAATTTTTCTCCCTTTTTGTTTCTTCCATCCTCTATCTGCATGCACATATCTCTATACTTTATCTAGAGCTATTTCCTGTTTGTAAAAATTAAGGGATGAAAAACTGTATGCATGATTAAGTAAGTAAAAATATTTCTCTTATCTTTCCAACTTTTTTATGACTAGGTACCCATAGGTGCTTGGTGGGGAAATGGACGAAAAGCGGGATGGTTTTCGCCATACTTAATGGCGTGCATAACCGAGGATGGAGAGTATCAAACTGTCTGTAAGGTTATGTCTGGTTTTTCTGATCAAGTTTACGCAGAATTATTTCAATTTTATCAATCTTCTGAACGTCAACGCTCCCTTCCTCATCCTTTATACAAAGTGCATAAAACCTTGTATCCGGATATATGGTTTGAGCCATTACAAGTATGCCTTAAAAGTGGACATTTTGCTCATTATAATGCAATACTTTAAGCTTGTAATTTGTCAATGCATTTGGAGTAGGTTGTAGGGATGGGCGGATAGCCATTTGTGATTCATCCAGTCGTAAAGCATCAGCTAAACAGTTGTTAAATACAGAGTTCTTCCAATTTCAGCTTTTACTTGTAAAAAATATTGGCTTATTAGATAATGCGGCCTTGCACAGTTGTAAATGGCTGATTGCAGGCTTTAAAATTTCAAAAAATATAGCTAACATTTCAATTTTTTTCAATACTTTTCCTTGCTTAAATTCTTTCCTTCATAGCTGAAAAGTTGCATCACTGTAGTAGTATTTCGGTGGTGTCATTCTTTGTTTTTGCACGAACAGAGAAGTTACTGCTGGCCTTTTATTTCAATATGTCAACAGAGAGCCCTATTACGTGCATGCATTGCTTAATAATAAGAATACGGTTTGATTCTAACTATTTTTGCGTACTCTCATCATTTAGTAATCATTTGCTTTTACAGTATGAATTTGAGTAACTTTTTATATTTTTATTCATTGAAGGTTTGGGAGATAAAAGGAGCAGATTTTACCCTGTCACCTGTACATTCAGCCGCTGAAGAATTTCGAGTTGACGGGAAGGGAATTTCTCTTCGTTTTCCGCGGTAAGTCATGCGTTGTGATTTAAAATCAGCGTGTTGTATATTTTTAATACATGATAATCGAAAAATTTTTATGTATTGAATATTTCTCTGCAGATTTATACGAATTCGGGAGGATAAATGCGTTGCAGAGGTGACATCATCGAGTACATTATCAGAACTATACTCTCAACAATTTACTAACCAGCATTTACTAACATCGAGCACACAATTTAATGATAAAGATTCTCCGTAACGAGTTCCATAAAATTTTATCAACGTGAATGCCTAAAAAATTTATTTGCGCTCATAAGTTTGTGTCCTTTTGTGTGCTAAGGCACAAGTTTTAATAGTATTCTTTATTCATTTCAATCTATTGAGGAAATGAATTTCGTTTTAGTTTAACCATACTGGCTAGCATGTTTTTACTGCAATTGCATCAAAATAAACTCTTTATTACTAAAATTGTAACGACATCAACACATTGCAAGCTTGTGTCAAGCCGGAAATTTATCAATGCAAACCCTGTTGCCAAAAAGCAAGTTTACGTTAAGGAATCGCTATTTGCATACGCTACTCGACAATCAAATTTCAATGATTCATTCCACTTAATTGCTTTATAACTTTTTGCGACGATGTCTCTAGGTTGTGATGGGCATGTCCGATTAAGTTGGGAACTACGCTTTGTAAACTAAGTTTCCAAATAAAATTGGCATAAATTTGACAAAAAATCTATTCTTTATGTCGAATTGACAGCACGGAAAATTATCTTTTTCAAATGATTGGAGCAACTATTCATGTATTCTATATTTCCAGGGGAAATTACACATTTTTGTAATTGCATTCTTAACTTAACTTTCATTCTGAATTTACAATCGTTAGCTTGGATTGTAGAATCTCTTCCCATCAGAGCCGACGGAATTATACTCGTTGCAAAAATTCACTTCTTGTTTCATGATTAATATTAATTAGAAGAATGAATTTATTCGTAAGCTATGTCGAAGGTGGGGGAATATAGTAGGTTGATATATTAAGGTTGATTTGTCTATTAGGCTTCAAACTTCAGTTTAGCAATTAGATTTAATTTCTTAGCTACAAAAATGTATTGAACTATGATTTAAATTAACTAAGTTTTTAAAAAGTTATTATAAGAACAAAGTTAGATTTGAATACTAGTAACACTTTCCTTTTCTGTATCAGAAGCTGACAGCGATGTTCCTGATAGAGATTCTTCAAAAATGCTAATATCTATATGCTTATTGCCTTCTTCAGTCAATTTTTTGGCATTCTTAATCCCATTTTCATACACTTCTTGGATCATTTCTCTGCAAAGGAAGGAACATGGTGTATTGTTTAGTTAACTTATGGAACACAGGGCATAAAAAACATACGATAGATACTATTCATTAAAAAAGGGCAAAAGTGCTTGATAGTAAAAATGTTGTTGATTGATTGAAAATACTATGACATAATATACACATTTAAAAACGATTAATTCTATATTGTTTTTTGTGCCATATAAATATAGCATAGTTTATGTGAGCTTTTCTCTGTTTCCTCAACTGCTTTTTAAAAAACATTTCATTTGCTTGGGTAAAAAAAATGATGGTATTAAACCAAAAATTACACATACTGCACGGCATCATCTCGAAGTGTGCTAAAGGTATGATCATCTTCTGTACATAGCACAAGATAAAATTTTGCATAAAAACTGAGGAAACGCAAAATCAAATAGACCAATCTTTTCAAATGATGTCAAACGTAACAAAATCAGCATCAGGTATTTCTTTTTATTATTTCATTCTTGCTTTACCTATAACTTCTAAGCGACAGAAACCGGACTCAGATGATTCAACTAGTCGTATTGAGTCCACAAGTGGTACATTCTTATCATTATTTCCTTAGCAATACATAAAAATGGAAAAAAATTTAAAATGTGACTTCATTTTTTTTTCAAAATTAATAAATAAATATAACCTTTTTTAAACAGAGAGTAATAACGTTCAAGCGTCAAGCAAACAAAATTGTTTTTTACCATGCACTATTAATCCATACGGGAAGGATCGGAATGATGGAAACGATTTTTTTCGCATGTATCGGCAGAAAACATCTTGGGCAGGAGAGAATAGGAGCTAAAGAGAAATGAAAAATTGCTAGCAAATAACCACTGCTGTTATTAATAAAAACAATTGAGTGAGCCAAATACTGGTTTAATTTGTGATACAAAATCGTACCACTGGAATTTTGGGAATATCCAGATGAAAGAGAACTACAGCCCCAAAAGATGATACAACTATCACGCTAGGACGAAATTCGTAGTATGCTTTTTGAGCTATTGAAACCGCTCTTGTAAGCATAATTGTACTAATTCCACGCCCTCCAACAAAGTAGCTAGCAATACCAAGTATAATCTGCACAGTAAAAAATTCTTTGCAATCTCAATATTGCATGTGAGTATCAAAGATTTCTAATCCACGAGAAGTTCGACTATCAATATTTCACACCAATGTGCAAAATTTGGAATCGAAATTATTTTCGTCAAACTTATTCTACAGTAACAGCGTATCCAAAATTTATTACTCACTGTAATTCCAGTAATACAAGAGGCAGCAATCCAATTTCCAAAATGCCAACAAATTCTTGAAAATTTTCAAAACAAAAAAAAAGTTGCTTTTGTATGTTTCATTAAGGAAGCCACTGTCTTTCAAACGTAAAGAGCATTTTCTTACGCAAGAATTGCAATAATAATTGAAAAAACTAGTATCCCGAAAATTGCGGATATCATATAGGTTTGTTCCGTTTTCAAATTAGGAGAATGAACGCGCGATTTTCCCAATACGCGATCAAACAGCTCTTCATTAATGCGGCATTGCTGATTCTCAAGCCTATGATATTATATGTTTTTCAGGCATGGGCAAACTAATTTTTACCACTTATGAATTCACGTAATGCGAACATTTTCAACAAATAAAAGAGAAAGCGCTGAACAAGCTTATGAACAATGAAAGTGCTATGTAATATTATTTATATATTGCACTGAGTGACTCTCGCATGCTCTAAAAAAGAAGTAATAACCTATTTTATCACTTTCTTCCGCAACATACATATAAGCAGTACAAACTAAGAAAGTCGGACTTAATCTATACTTGTTGCATCCATGTGCTGATAAACGTCAATCAAGGTAACTCTTACCCGTGCAAGAATAGTACTTTGGGTGGCATTTTTTTTGCCAGGGGTCAAGGTCAATGCTATTTCATTTAAACATCAAAGTACGCTGCAGTCATGCTAAGACAGACTATAATTAGCATTAGTTAAAGCTGTATTCTCATATGGAAGTAGAAAAAGAAAACTTTCTTCCTTTCTATGTTATCCTGCGACAGAACAGCAGAACAATTAAAATTGCAAGATAACTATAATAAAAATAAGTACTCATGTAAATGTTCGTGGAATCGTATTTACATTATTCTCTTACACATTTTACTCATTGAAAATACTCCATGTAGAAATATTCAATGCTTGAAAGAGAGCAAGAGTTGGAACAGCATAAAAAGTAGCCAAAGCAGCCGCCAACAAAACTGGAAGCGTAAACTAGTAAATACAGAGGATCGATCAATTTAGGAGCTTGTAAGACCGTTGGAATGCCATTCGAGAAATCTGACCGAATCAACGACAGCAATTTTGTAATGCGTGGTCACAATTTTACAAAAGAACACTCAGCTCTAAAAATTTTGAAGGAATGCAAGCTCATACAAAATTTTTGTTCATTATAAAATCAATTTCTACATAAATTCTTCTCAACCAATAAATCTCAGAAAGGAAAATTTTTTGTAACTACTAATGTCAAGAGCAAAGACTAATGTAAACCTAAATAGAACAAGTAATATTATTACTGTAGTTGTTATCCAAACAATCAAAGATCCAGCCTATTCACAAGTGTCAGTTTGGGTGGAAGTAGAATAGCACCATTGATTTTACTGAATATCTTTATTATGTTTTTAGCATACTCACAACTTACAAATTAAAAGTGATTTAGAAAAGTGAAAACTTTGCATGAAGTAATTATTGTTCAGCCAAGCTTCCATGTCCTCATGGAGTAAAAAATCGAGGAATTGCTCTGTGAACGTTGTGGCTTGCAACAATACAGAGAAAACTAAGGGTAAAAGAAAAATGAAACAATATTAGTATGCAACAAAAATGTACCAGAGGAGCCAAAATGTTTGCTTGGTAAATAGCTTTGTAACTCATATCATTGAGCCTTTCAACTATCTCCTTTTCCACAATAGAATGCATGATTTACTAATTTTTGGGAATATTGCAGCAAAACTACTATTGTAGACTGTCACTACGGCGCACTGACGAGTATAACCCAGTTTTGGGATGACAGAGTAATCATGCTTACTGAAACTATCTATGTGAGCGGGAATTTTATTGCACTGCCATAATTTCTCTTAATCCACTTACAGTGCAAATTTCGAATATTATAATTTTATTGCAATGAACTTAACCTTGAAAATATCAATTATGCTCTCATTCTATCAGTCAATTTCTGGAAATAGTATATCAGCTTCGAGAGCATTCAACATGAACCGCATTTTTATCTGTACCCACAATGTATCTCATTTGCTGCAGAACAATGAACCGCAGTTCAAGTCATTGTCCACAAAAGTAAAAACTGGTGAAATTCTTCATTTTTACTCAGAAATTGCTGCGTTATAAACCAATTTCCAATAGCAGAGTAACAATGTGAAAAATTTCTGCATGCTTTTCATCACTACTTTATAAGCTCCAGTTTACATGCCTAAGAAGACGTTATAATTGCATTGTAACAAAAAGTGAAGGCTGCTTTGGTCATACCACCTCCATGGTTTGCTTTTTGAATTTCTTCTAATAGCACTTTACATGAATAACTTGCCAAATAAATTAGTAAAATTAGGAAGCTTCTGGGATTACTATTACTCCGATACCACTGAGGAATCATTGCGTATATTTCTTAAACGGTTCGTATTGTTGAATTGAACGTATATCTTGTTTATGGTAGGTTAGTAGCTTATGATTCATGTTATTGCATAAGAACTTAACAAGTTTGACTGAAAAGTACTATAAAAAACATCTTAAGCCCTTGTGAAAATATTACAGAGCCTGCAAAATGTTAGATTTCGATTAAGATTGCGGTGATTATATGAATTCACGCTTAAAAAGAAATGTAGAATATCATCCAAAACATCTATTGCCAACGAAAGTACTAATTTCTATAGCCTCATATAACTCATAGTTGGACATACATGTAGTGTGCAAAACTTTCAAAAGAAAACACATTGGTTGAATTTTATCATGAATTTACTGCATGATATTGTTAGAACAACTGCATGGAATCTCAGCTTCTGCATCGCTCAAGAAAGAAATGTAATTCAAAAATTTTACATGAAACTATGAATATCACACAAAACAATTGATCTATAATCGTCACGAAAACCGGGTGTAACATGTCACTCTGATATAAAAAATACGCAAAATTTTTTTCGTTGGGACGTGGTAAAAATAAACAACGATGAACAACATTTCAATATATTATTTTTAAGGTTTTTCATCAATTCTTGGTGTTTTTAAAGATTCTTCATACTAGAAAATTTTGAAAAAACTTCATGTTTCACTCCCTTAAAAGTTTCACTAACAATTTTCCAGGATGGGGTGATATTTATTACATTTGGCTGGTTAGTTGGTCAGAGAGTGATTTGAAGAAGTGACGTGCAAAACTTCTTTGGATGCAATATAACACTCATTTGCACCATCTCCTACATCCATTTCTAGCTTGCAGTAGCAAGCTAAGTAGGCTGTCCTGAATTGCATTTCATCGCGCTCAGTAATTCCGCATTGGAATTGCATCTTGAAAAATATCTACTGTAACAACTTAACTTTCGACGGTTTGGTCACACTCACTCACATCCAGCAGCAAGGTGCAAAAAGATGTACTTGAATCACTGACGGATAGGAACGGACTGATTCCGCGCATATAATTGATCGCTTCTTTAAAATGATGGCAAGTGACTAATTCTGAGCCCAAAATAACTAGTATAGCCGGTGCACATGCAAATAAATTTTAGGTAATGCTGCACGGCAGCGATCAACATACAAACTATAAGCCGTGTTGTCACCACGTACTAGGATGACATTTTCAAAATATTACTCTAATCTTTAATAACGGTCCATCTTCATCTCGAACAATAAATTTCCACTCCAGTATATGCAGATGAAAGTGCACTACTGTTTTTCTAGATTTCCACGTTTTCCAAATGGAGCTTGAAAAAAAACGAATGGCGTCATCGGTAAATCCGGAGGAGGTTGCAAGAATTGTATATGGCATACCTCACAGCTTCGAATCTCTGGAAAAGGTTGCACGACTCGTTCGGGAGGATCCTGTATTTGATAAAACAGACATCCACAACTTGAGCAGGCCGCAACGTTTTTCGAGAGCCTCTAGAATGTCCAAGGTATGAGTAAACAAAGTGGACTTCTTTTTTTGGCTTCCCTTTAATTTCAAGTTGATTGTATCTAGATGGTTTCAAGTTTGAGCTTTTGAAAAGGCTGCCAATACACGCAATTGACCTAACATATATATATATTTTCAAAATGCAACATAGTATGTATGCTTTACTTTTGACCTTATTTTCGATCGTTTCTGCAGAGACTTGTAGAACTCCATAGGCAGAATCCTGAAATTCCGCTCGCGGATTTTATATTTCAGGCCCAGCGCGAAATCGATGAGGATTTGCCTATTGATCTACATATTAGTATGTTTCTACCATCTCTTGAGACGTTAGGCACAAAGCAACAAAAAGTAATACCCTTTGAAAATAATTATTTTTAGTAAATAATGGTCGCTTAGTTTTTTTTTTAAGCAGGAGTGCTTTTGAACTGATGCTCTAATGAGTTTTGTCCTACCAGATGACGTATATCCTTTACCCTTTTAAAATCGATATTCCTACTTCATTTCAAGATTTGTTATTAGCGTTTGTTTCTCCAGGAAAAATGGATTCCTCTAGCCAAGAACTTCAAAATTTTAGGAACATATGCGCAGACAGAAATGGCACATGGAAGCAATCTGGCTGGGCTAGAGACTACAGCCATTTTTGATAAAGATACGAATACTTTCATTATGAACACCCCAACGTTGACTGCCACCAAATGGTGGCCAGGGAATCTAGGGAAATCTGCTAACGTAGCCCTTGTCATGGCTCAACTTTGGATTGATAGCGCGTTTGTTATTTTTCTATGAGATATATTGCTGTTGTATTTTCGCTTAGGGCCTGCGAATTACATTTCTGGTTAAAACCAAAACATATCGAAAATTATAGATGCAATTTATTTTCTATGTATCACACATCAAAATTGTTTGAATATCTGATGAGAACTGCAAGTATTACATGTGCTCCTTATGCTGGAGATGCATGCCTAATTCTTTTACCGGTTGTGTGCATCAATATGAAGAGGCTGTTTTTCGACTATAGAATATTTTTGTAGTAAATTTCATAATTCAATTTTAATCTCTTCATGACATGCAATGGTTCGTAGGAATTTTGGTATTCATCCTTTCTTAGTCCAAATAAGAGATTTCAAGACACATTTTCTACTCGAAGGAATTGAAGCATTTGACGTGGGACCGAAACAAGGATACTATGCCAATGACAATGGTGCTTTGAGGTATGTTTTGCTTTACAGCAAAGTTAAGAATTTAATAAATTTTTGCTACTTTCGATTGCATTTCAGTGTCAGTTAAAGTGCAATTTAGATAAGTATTCTTTTGATGGACAATGCAACCGATTAGGTTGCACGTACATTGCATCATCTGCTCTATTTTCATATTTCTGGGTAATGCAATAGGTTATATAATGTACGCATCCCACGAGAAAATATGTTGATGCGGTTTGCTCAAGTATCTCGAGATGGCAGATTCACTGTTGTAAGTCAGTGCAGGACACTTTTCAAGACACGTAAAATTTACAAAGTTTGCAACAACATGATTTTTTTTCCTCTTTTTTTATGACTGAAGTTCATGTTGTATAGCAAAGGCGTTATGAAGGGGGGCTTGTAATGATTTTCCTTTTTTAATTTCTGATGTTTGTAAAAGAAAAGGATATATGTCATTTTTGTATGTTTGCTTTTCAGATAAAAGGTGCAGAGAAGATTGCGTATAATACAATGCTACGCATTCGTGTATTAATTGTATCGCATAGTGCAGATGTATTAAGTCGCGCTTTGACTATCGCTATTCGTTATTCTACGATACGGCGGCAATTTCTGCGAAAGATAGATCGTCCCACGGATGATCGTGAAACTCAGGTGGGGGTAGGGGATAGGTGTAGATTGTTTTTTGAATTTGTTTCATTTAGAGGGTGATAACCGAAAAGAGTTGAGGGAAGTGGCTCAGTATAGTTTTGAAAATAGAAGTACATGCATTGGAAAGTTTCTATTCTAGGAATGTACACCTTTCCAACAGTGTAGTGCTGTTTGATACTTCACTAGGCATGCCCACTAACTACACTTTAATTTCAATTTTTTGTATACACTCTCTAATCATTATTTCTACATTTTTTTATCAATACACCTTTTAGTGTGCCCTCTTTGCTTAAGAATTCTTTCTAGTGAACGTAGTGTGGTGAAAGTTGAATAGTTCAGCTGAGAGATCTGCTTGCAATTAGAGTTGAGAATTGCGAGTGTATTCCTTTATTTACGCTTGTTTGAAGCGTCTCTGCATTTAAAAACAGAAAGAAAGTATTTTTGGTTGATTTTGGATAGTGTGTAGCATTCTTTCTTTAATATAAAACTCTTGATTTCACATGTATTTTTCTTTTTTGTAATAACGTTTTTGGTTCTTGTCAGGTATTAAATTATCCCCTTCAACAATGGCGCTTATTTCCCTTTCTAGCGGTAGCATTTGTGAATGTTGCAAATGGTCAAAGTTTGTCGTTGCGTTTACAAGATTTGGATCATCGCATTGCTAATAATGATTTCTCAACATTAAAGGTATTTATGCTTTCCCCTCTTGATACAGAATTATTGGTTTTACAGCAGGTTTCTTATCCTTTTTATTGCATCTTCCATTGCTTCTTTCCATATGCCTATCTGTCATGAGTGGGTATTACACAGTGACGTAGTAAGGGGAGAGAGAGAAAAGCGTTTTATGTTAAGATTAGAAATACTAGTTTATTCATTCAAATATATAAATATCTATCTATCTATTTTTTGATAGATTTTGGTATGCGTGTGGGGTCTGCAGTAGGAAATTTAGTAACTTCCAAAATACAATTTTCCCTGCATATTTACTGTGAGAAAAATTAGTCTGTACTTAAACTGTATCTTCAATTTTTTTATCAACAAAAGGTTAT
Source organism: Cardiosporidium cionae (assembly GCA_015476325.1). Taxonomy (NCBI): domain Eukaryota; phylum Apicomplexa; class Aconoidasida; order Nephromycida; genus Cardiosporidium; species Cardiosporidium cionae. The sequence goes on from JADAQX010000774.1 coordinate 15,484, forward strand.
CTTTTTTTTTATTTATTTTTAATGCTTAGTATGTATCCAAGCCTAATTATTTCCATCTTTTTATTTTTGTGTTTCTATAATCCATAGACTTCTAATTAATTTTTTTAATAATCTTTATGGCTCCTAATGTACTGATATATTCACTGGATTCATACCTATATGTACAGGCTGTGCATGTCTTAGCTTCCTGTATGAAAAGCATGTTTTCATGGCTCTGTCTTGAGGGTGTGGAAGCTTGTCGACGTTGCTGTGGTGGCCATGGTTACTTAAAAACTGCGGGATTTGCTGATTTATATAATCGCAATTTACCATTGGTATGGCTTTAAGTATAGTTTTCTTCGTATCTCTATTTTTTTTACTCATATACAAATGTGCACAAAAAATTGACGCGTCAGTGGTGCAAGGCGTATCCGTTGTAGCTAATACTTGATCGAGGCTTCGATGTGAGGATTATACAATACGAGAAGGGGAAAAATGTGATAAAGAAAAAGGAGTTTATTGATGGTATATTCACCTCTGAATAAATCTCTTCTTGCTTTTACATCACAGTGACTTTTTAAATTCAAAGTATCAAAAGATCGAATCATTACGTAGTGTTGGCAACAATTTTGCGCTTCTATCTCAGCATTTCCTTCCTTATTGCATTCAAAATCTGAGCATTCTACTTTTGTGGAGTTTATTACATGCTGAAAGATGAAGAGATTTTTAGATAATCTGAATATTTTTGTGCAAAGCGTTTTTTCCATCTAATTTAATTTCTTGCAATACTAGCTCTCAGTACATTTTACCCTGTAGTTGGGTTCTACTTTACTCCTTAGACTTTGGGTATAAATATTGAAATCATCTGCTCCTGTTTTGATACCTATTGGAAATTATCACTTTGGCTATATTTGCGCTGCTCCTAATTTTGTAGACTTATCTCTCTATGCCTGTGTGAGGAAGTTACTGTGCGGAAACTTTACTATTCGATGAGAAAAGAGAGGGAAAATTTGAATTAAGCAAGGTGGTATATAAGGACATATGCCATCGGATATAGAAATATAAAGTATTTTTCTGTATCTGGAGGCATGAAACTATTCTTTTTTAGTTTGTTCTTCTTGTAGCTACGTTGATGAGAGAGTACCAGAAACTTTTGTATGAGGTTTCTGTGGCGTATGTTAGATTCACCTGTTGTGACATGGGTGCATGATGTATTCACAGATAACCTACGAGGGAGAAAACTACGTTTTACTACAGCAAGTGACACGTTTTCTTGTAAAATTACGGGGCAATTTACTTGAAAAAATTGATAGCTTTACATCCTCCGGCACTGTAATCAATCCATTAGGTGATTTACGTTCGTATACATCACTAAATAGGATGGTTCCTTCGTTCTGTGATTTTTTGCTCAAACCTGTTCAAAATTTCACTTGGATTAAGCATTCCAGTCAATGGGAAAAGGTTAATAAATTTGCATACTCCTTTATCTATGTAATATCGGATTGATTTTGCATGTTGTTTGGTAGTATTTCCTTTGTTTTTCACACAGCAGGCATATCTTCTCTTTATATAAAACCTTTTAAGTGGATCATGCGTGCGCTTCATTACTCTTTTTATTCGTTTTTTTTTATGTTACTGAGCGTTCAATACTTCAAATGTATAATGTTTTAACATTTTCTACAGCTGGAAGTTCATATTTCTATATGGGAGAGTATTGTTAAGTATGCCATTATTTCGTACCCGTACCACAATTCTATGGAGAAGGATTCTATTCGATGGTTTACCATCACTATGCTTTTTGCCTATCTCATGTCTCTCCAGCAGTATTATCAAGTTTGTTTCCATGCTGCACTTTCTTGTACTATTCTATTTGCAAACTCCTTTGAAAAAATAGGATGATTTTCAAAATTTTTGCATAGTCTATGCCATTGCTCTACAATTTGCTAGTAGTAAGTATTCCTTTGTATTTTAACGGATGGGAAATGGAATCTATCTCCAATGCATAGTACTCTCAAAAAAAGGGAATTATACCCTTTTGCGTAGGAATATCTATTGTTTGCATTTTTTAAACGGTTGTTTATACGAAAATTCTATATTTTGCAGTGGCTACAGACTAATCGAGTTGTTTCGCAAGTATCACCAGCGCTGCTTCATTTACTGAAGAATGAGGTTAATTGCCATTATTACTTGTTTACTTAGAATGTAAGTTGTTGCTGTATTTAAGTTTTTTTAATCGTATTACTGTTACAGTTGGGAACTCTTTTTTCTTGTTGGCTACTAACTGAACGCGCAAAAACCTCTGTGTTTGCGTTGACGGGTAACATTTTAGACGCTCAGCAAATTTCTGATATAGAGGTACTATGATTTATCTTTGCATACTCGAGACAAGCAGATTTATCAATGAATTGTATTGTACTAAATGCAGCATTTTTGTTAATTCGTATTTACTCTGTAAATTAAAAATGACAGTTATGTTTATTTCTCTGTTTGGTGTGTTGCCTTCTTTAGGAAGTATTCCAAAAGTTGCTTGGGAAACTACAAGGAGATGCTGTGTGTTTATCGGATGGATTTCGTCATTCTGACTATTTATTGAATTCTTCCTTAGGGAGGTGAAAATTCTGATTCATTATAATTGCTTTAAAATTTGCATTGATCAAATTTGTCATTTGCCTGCATTTTCTTAATCTGTATAATTATTAGTCTGGGAGAGAGCAGAGGCTAGGACTATGTGGAAAGGAATGCGCACAGTCTTAGTTTATGCGGTAGTTTTTTGCTCCGTCAGCCAATTTAAGATAACGGCGTATTTGTTTCTCTCTTTTGTTACAATCAGATATGATGGCAAAGTATACGAATCGCTTTACAAGGAAGCTAAGCGAAGTAGTTTAAATGCGCTAGGTGAAGTTACGTTTCCTTTTACAGAATTTTTATCAAAAATTTAATTCGACTACTGTGTTTTGCACATGATTGAAAACTTCAGTCTCGCAAAACTGTGTATTCTACTATTCTTCTCATTCAAATGAATGCTAATGTGTCTTTAATATTGTGAAGTATAAATTGGCAATACCTACTCGTACTTCTTTGGAAAGCCCTTTGAATGTACTTGTGGTATAACTGTAACCTCTGCGCTATAACTGAAGGAACTGATTACGCTTCGCTTCTAATTTTTCAAAGATTCCGCAATTAAGTGTAGGATTTTTAAAACTGTTTCTTAATTAAAATGCGAACAGCCTATGGAAAATATTTAATAAACAATTCATTCCAGTGGTATAAGGCTAACTGTTAATTTTAAGAAAATAAAAAACAGAAATCTGGCTTTATTTTCGCTGAATTCGCAGAAGTGTATTGTTCAAAATGGAACCGTGTTTGTAATGATGATTTTCGTTGTGAATAGTAAAGTATATAGTTGAGGTTTTGCGCGTTTTAAGTTAAAGTATCTCGTCTCGCACCGCAGTTTGTATAAACCATGGAGAATCGGACTGTAAGTGAGGAGAGTATTGGGAGAAAATATCTTTATTCGTCCGCTGTCAACGTACAGTGATTACGGGAATGTTGCATAAAAAAGTAACTAAATAACTGATCGGTTGCTGCGGTGATACCTATAAAGCCACAAGCAGCTTCAAAATATACGGAGCGGGACATTAAGTAGCTCGTTGAGTTTTCTACTCAATTTTGTTAAGTTGTCTCTTAGTTTACTATTCCTCACACGACAAATACATTCTCATGTAGGAAGGGCTTGTGCAATGAAACTTGAGGGAGGAAAGTAAGTATCGACCTTTCCAAGCAAAGGAGAGACTATTAAAAGTGAAAGGCAGGCGTCTAGTGTCAATTTGTAAACATTGCAGATAAACGCTGTGATTGAAGGTTTTATTGCAGAATAAAATTGAGAGTAATAAAAAAGTTTTTTCTAAAGAAAGCATCTATATCAACCACTGGTCAATGGAGAAATATTCCATTGCGAATGTTTCTTCCTTGGCTAATTCTAAGATGTTGCAGTCGTTGAGAATACATTTAAAAGATTGTCTCTTTTAAAATTAGATAGACATGATGTGAATCAGATATGTCTACACTACAACGCCAAAAATACTTAGCATTTATGAAAATTTGAATTCCTTCAGCTTGCATTTAAAAGAAATATGGGTAGAACAAGCTTGTACGACATTAAGTGGATATAATATTATTCAAAGCTTGTGAGAAATTTTAAATAGTCTTGCACAATTTACTAACGGTATGTAACCTAAAGATTTTCTATCATTTGACACCATTACAATTATTCCAAAAGACTGAAAACATCCGAATCCTCAATGTTGCAAAAGAAAGCAAAACTGCATATTACTTTTGATGCTAGTCTTGCTGAACTATTCGCAATCTTATCTCCCAACAACAAACATTCCCAGAATATGGTGGAGCAGCAGTGTCGATTATCACGAACTAATGCTTATTCACTCGTTTTTGTAATGTTTTTACGCAACAATGTTTTTCAGATCGACGAATTAACACTTATTCATTCTTGGTTAGCAAATTGTCTATCATCAAAGACTAAACGCAAAGTTTGCCATAATACTTTTATATGAAATTGATCAGCCTTGGAAGAAATTTGTTTTTGGTAGTGTTTGAATCACGGAGAAAAAAACGCGAACCCAATTTTCATCCTACGCTTGCGAGAGGGATGCTTTTTTCAACAAACGTGATGTTTTTAATTGTATGTACGAAAGGATTACGCCACAAAATATACAAAGCGATCGATGTACCAGGGAAATTTTTGAAATTTTAACGGTCGGGGTATATTGACGTTGGCCATTCCGAACTCTTACCAGATGGACCCGTAATAATAAGCAAGCAATTCAAAATTGAAAAGATTGCGGTTCAGCTATTACAACAGTGCATCAGCAAATGAAAACAAAGTTTCTTCTCTGCCTCATTTTTTGAACTTACGACAGCTAACATTTCGAATGTTCTGTTTCATTTTACTTTAACTTTTCTTGGTGGAGCAACTATGGAGATCGAACAACCAGAACTATCCGAAAACTCTCTTCCTTTCTCTGAACCTTCTATTGTATCTAGTGGGGTACCTCAAGGATCTGGGACACCCCGCTTGTATACGCGAGCAGTTTCTTCTTATAGTCCTCAAGGACGTCAATCATCGACAGGGGCTGTTTCAAGCCATTCCAATCTTGTGAAGAAACCGTTTAGAAAGAAAGGTTTAGCAACGAAAACGACAACTACGCAGTCATCTCCTTCCTTGCCTTTGACTCGGATTCCTGTTCCGCCGCATCGTTATACCCCGCTGCGGAATCAATGGATGGAATTATTGCCTCCTCTGATTGAACATATGCATCTTCAAGTTCGCGTGAACACTAAGAAGCGCTGCGTTGAAGTACGCCAGGCTCCTACATGTACCGATCCGACTGCTCTTCAAAAAGGAACGGAATACATCAAAGCATTTTTACTAGGATTTGAATTACAGGATGCAATTGCATTACTACGGTTGGATGATTTATTTGTTGAATCTTTTGAAACCCACGATGTGAAGCGCTTACAAGGGGCGCATCTCTCGCGCTGCATTGCGCGTATCGCAGGAAAGGATGGGAAGACAAAGTATGCCATTGAAAATGCAACGCGTACACGAATTGTGTTGGCAGATCAGAAGATTCACATTCTTGGAAATTACGAAAGTATAAAACTAGCTAGAGATTCGGTTTGCAGCCTGATATTAGGTAGCCCTCCTGGAAAAGTGTACAATCATCTTCGTACTGTTGCAAAGAGATTGCAGCAGCGTTTTTAAAAAGTTAAACGCACGCTACATTCATTGACGTTTAGAGGATGCTTGGAAGTTGCATTCCCTAAATTTTAGAGCTCCCCATTGTTTTAATAGTAATGTGGATGGACAGCATCTTCGAAATAGAAAAAAAGAGGTTCTGGAAAAGAATTGCATTTTCCAAAAGCATTAGCAGATATTCCGTGATAACCTTTTTCAATGTGATGCATTGCATTAAGGGTCTCATTTTTTTCTTTCATATTCGTTTTGAATGTATCTCAATGAATATGCTCTAGTTGCTGTTCTTATACATCGTACCGCTGTTTCGTTATAGAAATAATGCAGTGTATGCAATTTTTATGTAGTCTCCTTATAGCGTATTTTTTTCTGGCTGAGGGTTATAGGACTACCTTCTCGGCCTCTTAACTTTTTTCTACTTGTCATCTAAACGCAAGAGGAAGTTTATAGAAATAGAGCATTCTCACTCAAACCGAAGGTGATATGAGAATAAATTTTTAAACTTAAAGAAGATCAAATTTGCAAATGGAAGTTTTGCAAGAAAACGGAGGAATATCCGAGATGTTTATTTATTAACCTTCAAAATGCATAATTTAATGGCGGATAATTTAAGTAGTAAAACGTATATGAATTTGGTAGTAGTGCATATCTATTTGACTTAACCGTTTTTTGTACATGTTGTTTAATCTCATCTTTTCTTTTGAGATATATCATTTCTAAATGCGCACATATTCTTTCTCTATCTCAAAGCATTTGATAAAGATGCTTAAGAGAGAGTTCACAAAATACGAAAGTATTACGGTACCCCATTCGCTATAATAAAAACGAAGTTGGAAGCAGCGTGTTTGTACATTATATTTAATTTTTATAAAAATGGGATACAATTTGAAAGAACTATAACATGAACTAATTTTCGGATGGGAGAGATCCGCTAAAATTAGGGTAGAAGAAGCGCCATGAGGCCAGGGGATATCCAATGTTGAGACTCCTCCGTGTAAGAAAAGAACGAACGCATATATGCGGTATTCTCCCATGAAAAAAAATAAACAGAGTATTCCCTCCTAATATTTGAAATTATCTACAAATTGAAAATATCAAGGAAAATACGGACGTATCAAACTATTGCCCTGAATTATTATAAAAAAAAATAATAAAGGTGAGCACGTGGTTTTATTACTATTTTTTGTTATTTTATAGCTAAAAGAGCTAAAAATGGTATCCTCTCCTTTCTCTGAGGAGGACAAAGGCACAGGTTGCATCAAGAAAGTATGGACGAAGAATCGGAGGAAACAAGACTTTTCTTTTCCATTCTCACAAAGAAAAGTTATCAGCAGACAGACGATTTGCACATATTTTTAAAATCGACTGTCCCTTACAAAGAGAGTATAGTTTAAGAAGGAACTATTAAACGAAGATATATACACTGGTCCATAGAGGACAAAAGAAGAAGAGGGGAAGGGTGTATGTACAGTCCAAACGACTTCCTGCATAGTCTGAAAGCGTTTCAACGCGTTGCCTTCCCGTTCTCTTTTAAATTTCCTTAGAAACTTTTGTATACTCGGACTGAATATAAGCCTCTGCATCCTCGAAATCAGCGGTTACAATCCATGGATGCAACTGCAAGTAACCATGTAGGTATACAACACCTTCAGTGAGAAAAACTAAGAAAACAAAAACTATCAAAAGATAAGCAGAAGTAAAGAAATGAAAAAGAATTAGAACCGCTTGAAATTCGCTATAAAGAAGCACATCAAATCCTATATACAGTAGGCTAAAATAAGTAAAAGGAAAGCAAACTGTAAGCCATATACAAAAATGAGTCCAGAGGTGCCCAAAAAATCTATATTATTAGGTATTACTTAGTTATATTTTTCATGTAGTACTGAATAATAAAAATAAATGTAATTATCTAAGAAAAGCTCTACATGCATTCTCTTTTTATCTCTTTCTCTCTATACGAAAATCTACTAAACAAATTTATTTTTTTTATATCTGTATAGGTTTTTTTCAATAATAGATAAATTTAATACTAAACATGAAATCTTGGATGAATATCCAACTCTCTCTTCTTAGACACTCCCAACAAATTGATTCCTTCATCTTTTATCCATCTCCTTTCGATCCAAATTGATCACTTCTCTCTATTGTCCCATAAAATTCATTCCCTCTTTCGACCCATAGCATTCCACCACCTCCCTCTCTATCAAAACAATAAAAAAATTCTCTCTAAATAAAACTCCTCCCCTCTTTTTTATCTCCCTCTCTATCAACAAAATAAAAAAAATTCTCTCTATCAAAATTCCTCCCCTCTCCCCCTCCCACCCCCAAAATAAAAAAATTCGCGCTATCAAAACTCCACCCCCCTTCCTCCTTCTTGCACTGTATGTACAGCAGCACTTTATTACCAAAGCCTCTACAACCGTTATTCGTGTGTCCGCTTGTTTATCGAGCAATCGCTTAAGAAAATCTTCTGCTTCCAAACTAATTTCTCGGCTAGTGGGTAGAACAACTTTCAATTCTAAAATACTTTCAAACAAGAGCTGTAAACCATTTCCATCGACAGGCAATTTTCCAAAAAGCATAGCCTAAAAATAAGAGGGTAGAAATTCGAAAAAAAAGGGATGAAACTTGAGTTTTAAAAAGAAAGGATTCTTCTCTCATTACCATTAAAAAAAGAAAGAAAGAAATCTTCTCTCATTAAAAACTTTAAAAAAAGAAAGAAAACATCTTTTCCTCATTAAAAACTTTTAAAAAAAAGAAAGAAAACATCTTTCTCTCATTACCATTAAAAATTTCATTTAAAACATAAAAAAAAAAGGAACATTCTTTACATTGATTATAATAAAAACCCAAAAAATTATCTATACTTTCTAAAAAAAAAATTGGAAAATTTTTTGATGCTTGTAAAATAGTATGGCCTCGCCTTCCTCTAAAAAAATAAGAAAGAAAAAGTATATATATATATTTTTTTTTCTTTTTTTTTAAAACCTATTACCCAAAGAGTAATGCCTAAGCTCCACATATCTGCAGCTTTTCCATTATGACCTTCATAATTTGTTCCATCTAAAAAAGAAAAGAAGAAGAAGAAAAAAAAATCAAAATCTCAATAAAAGCTATCAAATTTTTTTTTTATACTTTCTAGTCATATATATATATATATGTCTATAGTCACTCTTAATAGTATATAAAATAACACATCTAGTATACTTTATGTACTCCTGTTTCAAGTAAACCTGTCCTGTATCTTAACCTTTGCAATGGAGAAATAAAAACAACCTCACCTCTTCATGTTATATATATATATATATATATATAGGAATGCTATGCAAAGAAAAGAAAAAAAGAGAAGATTTTCCATGAACAAACAAAATTTCATTTACATACCTGGTGGTACACGAACACATTCTGGAGGAAGAAAAGGATACGTTCCCTATACGAATAGAATAAAATTCTTTTCTTTTAAAAAAAAAAAATAGATACATAGTGACGTTTAAAAACACAA
>JADAQX010000775.1:0-24735 GCA_015476325.1 Cardiosporidium cionae
TGAAGAGCTACAGGACGCTAGCTTTTTGTTCTTATTCTTCTTTTATTCGGTTAGTATATGAGTTAACGAATGAACTAGGTGGGATGTATTACGCTAATAAACATAACTACACTCTCAAGCAATTATTAACTTTTTATTAATTTTATAGTATATCTTCAAAGTAATGAATCCCTAACAATAAATTACCAGAGTTGATAGATATCGTTTGCAAATCCCAAGTGAAGTAGTAAGCATTGGATTACGGTGGCTGAAGTAACGTAAATATTCCAACTTGGTATGAAAAGGTTAGTACCAAAAAATATTATTTGAAAATTATGCACATATGTCTGTTGCAAGCTATTACTCTTTTATGCCATGATATAACAAGTGTTGAGACAGAATTGTGGTATACATATGAGACACGCTCTTCCTACCAGCTATTTTCATAAAAATAGATAATTGTACCATCATTTTCAAAAGGCGTATCAAGCTTGAAATTATTTTATATTTAGTCGTTTCTTTGCATTTTTGCTGTGAAAGTTAGTCATACTTTTTACTGATTTATCCAATAATCGGAGTGTCTATGTTTTCTAAATTTCAATTAAAGGAATTTGACCGCAAGAAAAATAAAACCAGCTGAGATAATTGAGAATACTTTTTATTTTCGAAACACGGACATGGATCCTTGCAATTTTTTTATTTTATGCTAATCGAAAATAAATGCGGATTGTTGTAATTTATTTTATATAATTGATGATAATTTTCATTTTCGGACATAAACATAGGATTTTACAAATTTTTCCTTCTGTGCTAATCGAAAATAAATGCGGATTGTTGTAATTTATATAATAAATGCGTTCATTAATTGAGATCTTTTTCTTTGAGGAAGAGAGTATTTACTTTGGGCACGTCAATGAAAATTTTATGCAAATCTTTTCTACTAGATTCAGCCACTATATTCCGGGTGCTATCTATCATGTACTGCAGATTGTAGTAATTTATTTTTTTATGCTGTAATTGTTTAAAAATCGGTTACTGCTACTCAGTTAATTAAGCATGGCGTTTCTCTATAATTTCTTAAAATTTAATTCTTTCTCCACGTAGACTTGTTTTGCCTGCAATCGTCCTCTCGTCATTCTTTCTCCATCCCTTTTCCGAATGCTGCATTGCCCTTTGCGTTCTGCGCCCCCACATGAACGGTACGTTATTTGACAAGGCGAAGACAGCTCGAGCTGCAATGGTTTCGTGGTTTGCCTCCACCCCAACGCACTTGAATTTTCCTCGTAATCTTGCGAGAAGGGTTGGTTATGTTATGATAAATGGTTTTCCACCAACTTGTAGCACAGCTTTCGAACGGCTTGTGTTACGTGCAGTTTTCCCCTTTTTCTTTTAGCTGGAGATACTCTCATGAACATGAAGTATAACCTGTTGGAGCGCTGGATGTTTCTAAAAAATGCTTTTTTTGTAAAACGAAATCGAAGGATCCTCGTAGAGTATATCTTGGTGAACAGATTGCTCATTAGTGCACACATAAATCTTTGAACGTTATTTAAGGAACCGAATTATTTTTGCTTCATTCTTCTTGAAATATAACCCTCCCCTACGTAAGCAAAGCTGCACCCAACTTGTGAACGTTTGAGGCGTTGGGCAAGATTGTTGAGTGCGGCTCCTGCTGCCTTGCTATCTTGTACCAGCTTTTCTACCAACACTGCGTCTTCACACTTTTAGGATCAAAATCGAATGTATTGTAGACGTTTATTTGGTTACTCTTCAAGCCTTTCTATCTTAAGCGCTTGTACTAGTTTTTGTATTGTTTTAATTAAAAATGTTCTTGTAACTCTCTCTGGTAGCTTGTAAAATGTTGAAGTTGCTTCTTTTTCTTCGTGCCTAACAGACGGTGTGGTATAATTAATAGTGTGAACGTAAAGCTAATTTTATTCAATTTCTTAGAAATTGGCAGCCAGACGAAAGTTGAATAGCTAATTCAATCTAGCTTTATTTAGCTCTGTAAAATGTAACTGGTTGTGCTGTAAAAATATGAATTTATTTTTGATTTTCCATAAGAAAATTTCACGTTTAGAAGCTACTTTTTGTATTAGATTTTTTCACGGATGTAAAATTATACCCTATTTAGGTTTGACATTTTCTTTTTCCTTTTCGACAGGGATTTTACAACAATTAAATGTTCTTCTAAAGTTTTTCTCTTCGTTTAATAGGCTAGTGAGGTTTTCTCTCCTCCATTATATCATTTTTTGAAAAGGGCGACCTCATGGCGGTATTAATGGATGTATCGGATGGCTGCATGAAGGAATATATAGCTATGAAAGTTCATTTCAAATATGATTACATTCTATTCAAAATAACAGAAAAGAATGAAATTGAAGTAGAATCATCTAGTAAAGGGACCTTTGCAGATTTCAAGAATAGTCTTCCTCTTTCTAATTGCCGTTTTGCTTGTGTTGGTACGCTTTGCATTGATACTATGATAATGTCAGCTCTGGAAATCAATTCATAGAGATTAAATAGTGAAGATTTTTGATGAAAAGAATAGCTCTAAGAGCAAAATAATTATTGGAAATGAATTTTTAAATTTTTAATATATTTCGTGATCAAATTGTGTTTTTGCTTGCATAGCAATGAAACGGAGTAACTTTTTCGGGCAACTGATAGATTATTTACCATTGGAGCAACGTCTCAGTTGCAAATATTTCTCCTTGTTCTCGTTTTTTAATGTTAGATATCAGAGAAATGGTGGCAGCTCATACACAAACGAAAAAATTGATGTTTTGTATGTGGGCTCCAATGGAAGCTAGTTTAAGAGAAAAAGTCTTGTATGCAGCTGCAAAAGAGGGTTTTGCAAGCAGGCTTTCTGGATTAAAACGGATTGTACAATTAAATTGCCTTTCTGATTTTGATGATCCCACACTCTTTACTTCAACTCCTTCCTACCGATAATGAAGACAAATCAGGCAACGCATCCTTATTCATTGAGAGATCTGAAATATAGGAGAAGACGGGAATAATTGAATTAGTGAGGCCGATGTGTGCGTAATTCTCTACGTGCCACCCCTTAGGTCTACGTATTGTTTGTTTCTGTTAAGTTCCCTTTGAATGTATTTTTCTCAGGATGGCATGTATGGATTTTATTCCTGATTTTTGTTTCCTCTCTATTTTATTTCCTTCTTTGCAATTTGTTGAATGTTTTGAGCCTATCGTTGTAAAACGTACTGATTACAATGAGACATACCTACCACTGAATTTTTCGCATTGTTTCAAGGAAGCATTTCTCTCTTACGAAATAACCACGAACTCAAGAATATTCCGTCATCATGCGAAATTTTTCAAAATTTTGTTTGTGCATTGACAATGCGTATTTAAATTTTAATAGAATGGCTGTGATATACATGGTGAGGAAATATACAAAGACAAGAGGGTTGCTTGGATCCGAGAGTCTCTTCTTGGTAGCCCGCGGTTTCCTCTTCTGTTCTCCTTATAAATTTAAATATGAAATACTCAATCGTATATTCATTATTTTTGGTGAAATAATTTACCTCTTTTTTTTTGAAGAGCCACACGCTGTCCTTTTCAGCTACTGTATACGTTCATGCATCAAACTTTCAGACAAAAGTTTAAGAACTTCGTAAGTAAATTTAAAGTACTGAAATATATTATAAACTTATTTAATGACTTCAAACCTCTAAGATTCGCATACGTATTTCAGTTTGGTGCGTTATGGCGAAGCAGCACAATGCCTTGCAAAAACTATAATTCTGTGCTAGACGAGGTATATCTTGTGAGATTAGTATGTCTGCAAATTCACGGGGTAAACTGCGTATCTAAACGCTTTTATAACGTGAGAAAAATGAAAGAATAAGACACTGTAATGGTAATAAACGTAAGAATATGAAGAACCATTTGCACTGCGTATTCTTGCGTTACTTCAGCATTTCCTATCTTACAGAAATTGTTACTTTTTCATGACGTAGCGAAAGGAGAAAAACCCAAGCAAAATATCCCTTCAGTAGAATTTTAATATTTTGGGATATTAACAAAATTATTTTTTTCTGTTTTCTTGTGCCTATAAAATTCTCCCTCCATCTGCTTTCCCTTATCTTGTCACGCATAAAATTTTATCCGTTCTTAGGATTACAAAAAAAACTCATGAACGACCCCAAGTTAAACTTTAACATATGAACACTCATAGAGAAAAAATTTCACCAGAAAAGTTCGCTCACATCCATCTAGGTGACTTACAAAGGATATTGTATGACAAAGGAAAATGGATATAGAAGGCCTCTCGTCATCCTTAGGAAGGAAGTAAACATGCGAGATACTAACTTCAAATCTACATGAATTTTCAAGTCCATACTGCTCTGTGTGTGGTCTACATCGATAAAACTAGCAGAGCCTAGAAACAATTCCACTAGAGTGGCTAGGCGATCAAAATCTAAGCGTATTTTCTCATACTTCTTTCATTTCAGCATCATGTCTCACTCCACATTCTACGTCCGTAATTTCCACTCTCCCAGATGTATCTTTCTCGTCGCCCTCCGACACCAAAGAGCTTTCGGTAGACGTTAAAGTCGGTATCTTCTCTATAGGAGAAGCAACAGTTCTTATTTTTTCACTACTGCGACTACTCACATGCCCCCCTGCAGATATCACGCCTGGAGAAAATTTAGATGAAGTAGATACCCCACTATCTCGTGAGTTTCGTTGGCCTCCAGCTTTTAAAACTTTAGAAAATAAGGAAGTGTTACGAGATGAAGGTGCTGTCGCTAGAGGATGGGGTATGTGCCCAAGGCGCGCACGCTCGCCTTTCCCCTTCTTTGCAAAGCCAGGTGAAGGGCGAGGAGAGGCGGAGCAGGTGTGACCCTCGGTAGAAGGAGACACATTGCTGCGTTCCTTTCCTTTTCCTTTTGAAACAAAATTTGATGGGTTAGAGGAGAAGGGGAGAGCGTCACTACGGTTGTGGGACCCGCTGCCGGAAATCGTATGTGAGGAATCTCCTCCATGAGGTAATCGTGCCCCTCTCCGTCCACTCGTTGTAGAAAGAATGATCCCTCCTGCATCCCCGAGTGGACGACCAGCCAAAGAAGTAGGTCCCTCACCTAAATCAGGATATGTACGTACAGTGCGGATTCGGGCGGGTGCAACTTCCAAATCGTAATGCACGCGTTCAATCGTACGAAGTTGAAGAAATCTGTTTTAGACAACGTAATAAAGAAGAAGAGAAATGAGAAATGTAGGCCATGAAAGGGAGAAAAACTACCAAGAAATTAGAGAAAAATAACAAAGATGAGGGAAGATAATATAATGAAAAAAACTGAAAGGAAGAATTTCAACGGAAGCGAAACACAAGATAAAAAGAAATTAAGCCGCAATGTAAGCAAGTCACAGAAAAAATATAAACTACTCCAGACACGTTGAAACAGGGTATGAAATAACACACACATGATAGTAGTTTTAAAATAAAAGAAATCAATGAAAGATGAGGCAAAAAAGTTCTAAAGAGGGAAAACAATGAGAAAATTGCATACAACTGGAGAAAAACATATTCACCGAAAGGAAATACGTCAATATATATGAAAATACTATGAAAAATCGAAGAAATACACTCATAAGTTGTTGATGTGACGCCCTACGAAACGTATCATCAAAACATTCAATAAATATTTCCTTATTACTCTCACTATTAAGCCCACTTCTTCCAATTGGTAAAACAGTTCGAGACGTCTTGCAAAAAATTAAAAGAAGCTATTCTCTTAAAATCTTTCCTTTATTTTCTATTTTTTGTAAGCTTAGATTTGTTCTTTATATTGTTCATAGCCTCTATTCTAAAGTTTTGAGTATCTTGACTGAATTCATTCTTTGAATGCTTTAAATTAAATCAAAAGTTGTGTGTGACTACAGCAGACCTGTATTTTTCTGGAAATAATTTCTTAGCCTTTTTACTTTCTAAGAAAGTTCGAAATTCAAAGGCAGTTACTTTATCTAAAAGCCGCCTTTGATTTCTTGCAACCTATAAAAAGAAGAAATTGGCAAAGTCAACACGAGAAATAAAAAAGTTGACAAATGAAACAAATGATTAAATTAAACAAAGAAATTAAGAGAAAACAATGTAGCAAAGAAAAGTCAAATAAAGGCACTTTCTATTTTTCCCGCAAAACTTAGTCACTTTGTTTCATTTTGATAAATCAACAACTTTGAGAAGGATTACACTGACAGTTGCACATGAACATCCTTTTTCTATTATCTCTTCTATTTAAATTTTTTCATAGTGAAAATTAAGTTGCAATTGCTTTTTCTGCTAAAATATAAGCTCGATCTATTTTACTTCTCATCATATCTTTATTTCTTATCAATTCTTCATTTCCGCTCCACTTTGGTACTCACTCTCACATCTTTTTCTTTTAAAATAAAAAGCAGCCTCCATCCTACTTCAACGAATTCATGCGCTTTCTTCATTGGAGATTCAATTTCTACTTTTTCTGTGGCGGGACGAAGAGAAGGTTGAGAAGTGGTGGATGTTGTGTCCAACAAACGAGATAGAAAATCGTTTCCCGTCTGCCGCAACAAAAAATAATTTAAGAAGTATAAAATAAAAAAAAAGAAAGACAGTAAATTAACAAAACTATAAAGACCAAAGTAAAAAACAACCAACAGACTAAAATCACCCCTATCTGATAAGTATAGAATCTTCTTCTGGATAAGTTTACTCTTCGTCATCACGAGCTTTTCTTTCCTCAACTATAGTAATCTTTTGAGTCATTTTATATTCTTCCTCTGCACCTATATTTCTTCTCACAATCTACCCTTTATATCGTTTTCTCATGTTTCCTTATTTGTAGCTTTGTTTTCTCTCCTCCGCATTTATTATTCTATTCTTTCAGTTTTTCTAAACTTTTCTCTCAATAAAATAAAATTCCCAGGAAAAAACAAACAGCATGACAGAAAAATATTCTACACACAACACGTTCATCCTAAGATATATGAACTAAAACATCACTAAAATTGATCAAAAGTTTATTATGATTCCAATTATACATCATCTGTGGAAGTTTCATCAATTCCTCCTAAGAAGGATTTTGTAGCCATTGTATCTTTTACTCGAACATTTCTCTCCACCGTTCGTTTGACCGCTGTTAAACGATTGAAAGAATCTCCGCCTCGTGTTTTCAAGAAATCTTTCTGAAAAAAATGATGAAGAAGAGCAAAGAAACCTAGAATAATGGATATTCTGTTGTAAGAAAAAATTAAAATTTCATCTGCTGGTAAATTTTTACCGTGAAGTAGCATTGATAAAGCATATCTTATGCATGTAAAAATGATCGTTTTCCTTAGAAAGAACATAAAAAAAAATATCCCCTTTCAATTAATTTTATAAACTTAAAATTTATATATATCGGTCGTTCATATCAGCGTACTTGTGATTCATCAAGATTTTTTCTCTTAAAAAGCCGTTCCAGTGTATGGAAATTCTATCAAAAAAATTACAAATAACAACAATAAAAAGGTTTTATTCAAACATATAGGTTTATCTACCAAAAACTAAAAAAATCAAAAAAACACTATACCAAAAGAAAATTTTGACGTCAAGTGGAAAGAAAAAAAGCAAGGGAAGAGAGGCACAAAGAAAAACCAGAGAAAGTTAGGGGGAAAGAGGTACAGAAATAAGATAGTAAGAAAAGTTGAAACGAGCCACAAAGAACACTATTGAAAATACCTGTTTCACCATCAAAGAAGAAACTTTTGGAGTGACAGAGACATCGCTGGTTTCCAGAGGAGGCTCTCTGTTAATATGAAAATAGGCTGGATCTCTTCTTAGTTGAGAAAGAATTTTCAAATCTGGCCAGATGGAGCTATAAAAAAGCAAAATATAAAAAGAAGAAAAAACAATTTAAGCAGACAAAGATTTCCTTTCAAGCAATGGAAAGCAAAGTGCGTAAAACAGAAATAAAAAGAATACAACACATTGCTTTACACAATCATGTTAGTGCATGTATTCCTCACCTTTACGCAGGCGATAAATACTTTTGAGCAAAAGAAAAAATGGGACTAAATCCAAAAGTTCTTTATCTTTTATTTTGTTTTCATCTCATCTAATTTTTGAAATAGCAAACATCTCTTGCATAATTTCATACAAAATTCCTTCTCCTGTTTCTAAATCAGAAACATTCATAACTTCCTTCTCTCCCTAAACGCCACTTTTTTTAGTATTTTTTCTAAACATTACAAAAATCATCACCGCAGCATGTTTTGATAGGCGTCCTTCACAAAAGAAATACATGCGTCCACATCAGAATAAAACAGAGGATTCTGTGCATGTAATTGATTATAATCTTTGAGATTAGAGAGTAGTCGATCTTTTAAAATAGTATCCACTGTTGTTTTTCCTAATGAGAGACCTTGAGACGTAGAAGAATTTGATGGCAGTGAGACATCAAGATGCTGCGCTGACGGCTTTCCCAGGAAATAGCAGAGAGGCTCTATTTGCAAATGTTTCTCTTTTATACAAGAATTTTTCACTGCAACCATAGGTAACAAAATAACAGAAACAGAAAGTAGCATTTTTTCTACGCCTAATTAACAGAGGTTTTTGTAAAATTGCCTCCATCCTTGCTTGTTTTTTTCTGCTTAGCTATGACGGGGTAGCACTCCCAGCCTTGTGGTATCTGTCTTTCGGTTATACTTTTAGTTTGCTCTCTCTAACATTTTTCTACCCTCTTTTACCGTTCTCTAGCCTAGTCATTTTTGATTCTTTTTTCCACCCAAAATTCTCCTTTCAGTAAAAATACGAGTTTCCCTCAATATCCATGCAACTTTCTTCCATATTCATACTAATGTCTCACTCCACGAAAACACGCAACCGTTTTTCGCAATGTTTCTTCGCATTTTATCGCTCTCTTCTCCTTTCCCTCTAAAACGCACGTCCACTCATAGACCACTCCTCCTGCGTAGGTCCAGAATGTTTCCCTCCATCTTTTGAACCAGCCATAACATCTCTCCGGGAAGAAGCCTCACGGAAATCTTCAAGTTTGGAGGAGCTTGTTTTCTCTGTTGAAGCAAATCCCTCCCCCATTTCAGGTAGAGCACGCCGTTGAGTGCTTGCCCCTCGCCGTCGCCCCCCTCCACCACGTACTATGCTTCCTGTCATCCCTCCCTTTTGTCCATGCGAACGAGATTGAGTACACAAGGATTGAGAGGCTTCAATTACTTGATTTTTTATATCGTTTAGAGAAAGAGACATACGGGAAGAAAGAGGAAGGAAAGTTTCTTCAGCTAGTGCCTGACTACTAGCAGAAGTTGATTCTATGCGCTGAACGACATCTTCTAGCCGTTCTGAGGAGGGGGTTCCAACAGCAGATGCACCGCGTTTCCGTGATAAAATTTTAGTTCCCTTTGGCTTTGTTGTAGTAAGCAATGCCTCGACTCTCGGCCTAGAGGTGTTGCCTTCCTCCTTATGCACTACAGACGTCTCTGTAGAGGTTCCTTCAAATGTAGAAGAAAATGTCTCTTTTCCGTCCATTCCTTTCTCAAAGTTTGCTTCCTGTATCGTGACAGGGGGAGCAAGGAGGGAAGAGTGCGGTAGAAGAGAAGAAGGCATTCTCTGCCTTTCCTCTGCCGACTTTTCCTTCTCCTGAGAGCGAAAAAAGGAGGGAGATGAAGACTTGGAATGCGGAGGGGGAGTCAAAGTTTTTCCCAAAACTTCAGCCGCAGCGAGCGGTGCCCAGGAGGAAGAAGGGGGAGGAACGGCGCTGCTACTTTTTTTACCGGAAAGAGAGTCCTCCTGAGCAGGGGGATCCTCTGACACTATCGCAGAGACGAGGGGGGACTGCCCCTCCTTCAGATTGGAAGGTACAGAAGATTCCTCGGTTTTCCTTCCTTCTGGAGGTAAAGACACAGTGGCACTGGCGGTCGAATGCGTCGTAGCGGCCCTCTCTACAAGATAAGAATATATGCGATGCAAATCTACGTCACTTTGAGGGGCAGATGCGAGGGTAGAAGAGATGGGGGGTATTTCCTTCTTATTTTGTGAAGCAGGAAGAGTACTTCGAGGCGCATAGGCATCTAATAGCTCTTGAGAGTCCGCACTACTCTTGTCTTGGAGGGCGGGCAATGGAAAGGGTAGCGCAGGTGTATACGCCCCTCTCATATCAGAGGCATCCGAAAGAGTCCCTTTCATTGGGTAAGTGGTGGAAAGAAATGCATCAGAGGCAGCTTCACCTGGGATAGTCTTCCGCATTTCTGAAAATAATGAAGGAGAGTTTTTCCCACCCGCAGAAGGGCTTAACGAGCTGCGTGTCTCTTTAGGGGTACGTTTTTGAACACGTCGTCGCTTCGCAACAGTGAGGCTACTCCCAGGAGAAGCGGAATTTTCATTTCCTTTTTCGCTTTGTGTGGGAGTGAGCGTCCCTCCGCTCGTAACAAATTCGGGCATACTGATGGCTTTTGAAGCGGGAAGTTTCCGTCGTGCGGCGCTGACTTTCTTTGTATGTTCTTTGGGTAATAATGCACGTGCATCCCTTGCAAACGTATCTGATAGAGGAGAAACGTAAGCCGCTGCCTCTGTAGAAGAATGTAGGGTATTTGGAGGCAAACGGTAAAATGGATGATGCAAGAAATGAGAAGGGGGTGTCTGTGAAGGCATGGCACTCGGTCGCGTGTGCGGGGAGTAAAAAGATAGGGACGGGGAGCCTCTTCTGGCATCATCAGAAAAGGAAAACGAGGCTGTGTCCGTATCAGAGGTACTGGCAGTAGACGACGAGGGAAATACCGGAATGCGTGCAGTTAAGGGTAAAGCTTGCAAGGAGGGGGAACCATTCCCAGTCGATGAACGCATGGGAGATGTTGCAGAAAATGAAGATTCTCCTGGAGAGACATTAGGGTCTAGAGCATGATGACAAAGGGGGGAGCCACCCTTAGAATGGGAAAAACGATGAGAGGAGGATCGACTTGCAGTGGAAGGATTAAGTAGCTCTTGATAGGGGTAAAGAGATGAAGCCGTACTTCTGGAAGGTGGGTTCCTTCCTGGAAGAGAGGGTACAACAAAGCCAGTTGGAAGGGTAGAAACGGTGGATACAGCATCCGAAGATGGCAGGCTTCTCTCATCCGGAAGAATGTGTTTTCCTTCAGAGGGGGGATACGAAACGTAGGATATATTCGATCCACCTCGAAGAGAAGGAGAAACCGCAAGAGAGACACAAGAGGGAGCCACAGAAGTAGATACCAAGGACGGAGAATGTGTGCCTCTTGATCCATAGGTACCTTCTAAACGCGGAAGGATAGGAGGATGATAGTAGGAGGAATAGCCCTCACATCCAGTATACGAAGAAGTCCCACCAACTTTGCTTATTCCATAGTCCTCTCCATGATTTCGATTAATCCGTTCAGAAGGAAGAGTCATCGAAGAAGTGAAGTTGTAGCTGCCTCCGGTAGCCGTTGATAAGAGAGGTGTAGAGGATGCAGGAGGAAGATAAGCAAAGGCAGGATCCGCAGAGGAGGCGGGGAAATATGCATGGGAAGAAGGTGGATCATGGGATGAGCGTTCCATAGAAAAAGATCGCTCCATAGGAAGAGAATTTTTCTTCGTCAATGAGTGAGAACTTAGCACGGAAGTCGTTGAATCCTTTCGTTCCGTAGGGAGAGCTCCATAGGAGGGATTGGTGTTTGGATGTTTTTCGTAGGTCTGCCTTAGTATGGTCTCCTGCTTAAGGAGACCAGAGGCCTCTAGATCATTCATTAACGCTCGAAGAGTCTCCGCTCGCCGATCTTTATCATTCACTCGGTTTAGAAATTGTCTATACTTTTGAGGGTTGTTTCTAAATTCTTGTTGCAGAAAACGCCACACATCTTTTTGGTCTACTTTTCGTTGCTGTAGATGGGTGGAATGCGGAGGCGGGAAAGAATTATGCGATAAGGAGCTCAACGAAGCTGAGGAATTGGGTGAAATAATTGAGGAGGTAAAAGCATCCCTTTTTTCTGTTTGTCTGCCTTGAGGGTAAGAAAAAGTTGAAATAGAAGCCCCTGTTGAAGCAGAAGTTGAACCAGTCTTGGAAGGATGTGGGACGCGCGCCAGAGGGGTGGGCATGCCACTCAAATCATGGGAACAAGAAACTGTGGTATACCACTCTGAAGAGACAGAATTTCCAGGAAGTAACTGAGACTGGCCGGAAAAATGATGCGGAAGGGGAATAGAGGATGCAGAATGTGCGTGAGAATAATATGCGAGATGAGAGGGAGAAGTGGAATATGGATATGTGTGTGTAGACGCAGGGCGAGAGGATGAGACAAAGGAATGTGCGCTTGTATCCAATGCGGGAGTAGCACTCGAGTGTGACATGGATGAAAAATTTCGAAGCGATACAAAATTTGAAGAAGGTACACGCCCCGCGGTTGTTGCCGTTAGAGAAGGGTAACCTCTAGAATTTGAAGTCACAAAAGGAGCAGAGGTATTTGCTGATGCTTTCCCCCGTGGTTGTTGTGATGCAGAATAAGCCATAGGTGGAGATGATGTATTTTGAGTCCACATCGAAAAATCACGTGGGGTAAAGTTATGGTCCGGTGCATGCAGAGACAATGAAGAGGCTTGATGAGGAGTCATAGAATGAGGACGCATTGAATGGGCCGATATCTGACCCTGGGAAGGCCAATAAGAGGGCATCTTTCGCTGTAAATGGTTAGGAGGAACCATTGGAAAGGCATGGGACAACGATGCAGATCGGGTCAAAAATCCAGGATAGTATGATGCTGTGTCTCGACCATCCATACTATATTGCGAGGTTGATGTAGAAGTGTTACTAAGAATACTAGGTTGTCTGTTCTCTCGTGTTACTGTTTGGGAAGAATGGGAATGCGAAGCATTTCTGTCTGGATCCATTCCATAAGAAAAAGTAGAAGATTCATTGTACGAATGCTGCAATGAAGGAGAAGAATTTGCAGATTTGAATAATGGACTTCTTTGAGAAAATGAATTTTTTCGGTCGTCATTACATTGCGATGAAGGGGGCGTAGCCATGTCGAGCATTCGCAAGACACTTTTCTTTAAGGTATTCCAAATGTTGCATACGTCTGTTGCAAAATGAATATACTATTCTAAACAGGAGCGTAACCAACAATTAGTCCGTTTTTGCTTTTAAGATGATGGCATACTGGGTAAATCAATTGTCTACATAAATGGTTATCATCAAAAGTAACTAAAACTATGGCTCTTTCATTTATAAGAAAAACAGAAAATGTTTAAAAGATGAAGTATCATCTTGTTCTCCGAAAAAAAGTCATAATTGCTCAGTGTCAGGTCCTCATCGTAAGTCCATACAGTGGATTCTGAAAGTCCTTCCAATGGCTAAAAAATTCGTGTAAGGTTCATGCCAATTCAAAAGCTGCCTGTAATTCACCATAACTTCTATCATTTAGGCAAGGAAGCAGCTGTATAAAAAGATTAGAGCAATTCTATTCTCCAAAAAGAGAAAGGTTGACAGTGTGAATTACCTTCTCTTCAAGTTTGCGGAGAATAAGATGAGAACAATGCCCGCTTCTAACGGTGACATTGCGTACGTAGATTGTGTGCGCGTCGGTGGTGCGCTGGTACATTTTTCCCCTTGAGAGACATTTTTGACAAAAACCGCTTTGGAAAACATTTTCCACTAAACAGTGCAATTACACTTATACATGTGATTAGAAACAGATCACTAACATAAAATTATCATGTTTTGTGTTAGCGGATATTTTCCAAAGTTTGCAACCTTACGTACAAATAAGCCTTGCATAAATAAAAAACTTCTATCACGAACAACGCTCTATGCACAGTTTTTGCCATTGCAGTTTTAGTTGATAATGACAGAATCTATGGACTACCCACTTACCTAGATAAACCCAAAAGAAACCTAAACTAAACTAGGTGATATATGATATATTCTGTATGTCAAATTTAAGCATATGATAATAGCTGCTTAGATGCTTTCTACTTCAAACTAAGCCGATTTATGGGCATATTTTCACAACTTCACCAAAAGATTGGAAAAATTTCAGATTGTTAGTTACAGCGTTGTGTATATCACTCAAGGTATTATGCATCAACAGGGAGCAGTATTGAACGAAATATATTCTCTTGGCTGTCAAATGTTATAATAACCTGATCAATGGTGGATTCCTGCACAGCTGGACGCTGATCCTGATTATGTATGTATTAGTCTTTAACGATAACTCAAATAAGTACTGGATATCGACCGGCAAACAGAAATTTCATGTATGTCCTTAATATATGTACACCTTGGTTTCTATCAATTGGTTTTGCTTGCAATTGTTAGAATTGGAAACCGAAGTTGCCATATTGCAAACTTTCAATCGTAATGTATTTATTATTAAGTAGAGAATTAAAAGTACGCATAGTATAAATTCTTGGACAAAGATATTGAAGTTACTTTATTTCCTTATTGCCAAAGTCAAAAAAGAAACGTTGAAAACCATTGTTTTCCTATAGTTAAAATACCGAAAATAGTGCTTTCTATTGGATGCTTCTTCCCTGTAAACTTAGACATTGGTTAAATATTGTGATCATCTGGCATTACAGCCGATTCTAAAACCTATGGATGTGACGTATGATCAGTACTTTCATCTCTGCCAGTTACTACTCTATTGAATGTAAGGTACTTGATCACAGGTTACAAAGTTGCAAGATGTTTTATATCAGTAAAAAGATACATACCTTGGAGAGCTCCTAACTTCACTTCTGCATTAAATTGTGTTTGTTCTCACTGATGTGGGCAAAGGTACACCGTAATAAGATATTCAGCTACTTGACATCGCATATTGGAGAAACAGAATATACGAATTGTACACATCTCGATTTGAATTACGAAGAAAACAACTGAGATACATCCCTACATTTTTACCAAAACATGTTTATAACACGAGCAAGCAATACATCATTCTTTACAAGTATTCAAATCTCGTTAATGACTCATTACTCTCATTGTTTTTTTTGGGATTTCATTTAAAGCCACCTTACCATTTGCAACTTATGTAAATTTGCTTGTGAAGTAACCTTGCCATGTAGTGTAACTAAACTACGCCAGTCTCCTATTTATAAAACCAGCATACAGGTTCTTATGTACGCGAAAAGAGAATGTGACATTTTGTCACGCTACATCATTAGATGCTTCTCCATAATGTCTTATGATCTTGTTCATCTCCATTCCTTTGGGGGCGCAATCATGACACATATAGAAAGTAGTGATCGAATTTAATTAAAAATTTTAAACTGAACTGAGTACAAGTCTTGCAATTTCAATGTAAATCTTTCGCATGACAGAATGCACCGCAACTTATTAATCTCTGAAAATTAAACCTAACACATTGCAAGCACATACATCTTAAATGAGTCCTGAAAAGTGCATCCGGATAGTATCGGAATGTAAAAGGGTACTTACTATGCATCTATTATAGCTTGGTAAAAAGGTTTACATTGATACGTTTCAATTTTTTACAAAGCTGTGTTGAGGGAAATTACATCTTCTTTAAATGATTCTCCTTATAGACATACATAACCATGATGCGTCCAACATAGGAGAGAACAGAAATCCCTCCTCCATATGCGAAACGTCTGCTGTAATTTCCTTATATATTGTAAAACGACAGCTTTGTTCTAGGCAAAGTGTTCTATGAAAGATTACGCTATAATTTCCCACACCGGTTACTCGTTAACGAAAGGGTACATACAATTTCTTTATCTCCTACGTATTTCTTCACAAAGCGGTCCTAACTTTCATAGAAAAATTAAATTTCGCAATGTGTAAGCAATTCACACATCATCCGTTATATTAGTTGCTAAAAAATAATTAAAAATTTAGACAAAAAAATGCTAGCTATGATTTTAAGACTTTTGGTAGAACAATTTCAAAAGATTTCAAGACACCGCATAAAAAATGGAGATACAACAAATAGAGGAAAGAAAATGGCAATACGAAAGTAGTTACTTATAGAAAAACAATTAGCAATATACATTCGTCATAACCAATGTTTTTTTGTACTTGCAAATGATAAAAAGATATAAACTATATACAAAAAAACGGTATGCCTCCTAGGTAAAAAGCAAGTAAGTAATTTAGTACCCCTTGCATAAAAACGGGAAAATGAGTAGATCGACATTAATTTCTACAACTAAAAATTTAATACAAAAAATTGAAAAATAAAAAAAATTTACTTATTGAAAATTTTTTTCATGGTATAACACAGATTGCGTTTCTGATTATGTATAATTTCTATAAACTTAGCGCATACATGGAAACATTAAAAATACGTCATATACGTCCTCTGCCAATTCTCCTCAAAATAGCAAAAATTCTGGCATGCGGGATGGATTGAAAGTACAAAAATAATGCATTGTAAGCCTCATTAAATAAAAATAAAATACTTCAAACTACATTTTCAACAAAAGCGAAAATTGCATATAAAGTAGCCAAAGCTAGAACTGCGTACATTCGAATAGTTCAACCACAAGAAATGCCATACATAGTTTTGCTTATAATTTTGAATCTTCATATAGAGGAGTCCAGTTTAGGGAGCGTTCAATGCCGGCTTCCCATAGCTTCAATTTCTTGGCACGAAATTCCTGAACAAAAAGAAATAGGACACAACTGGTAACGCTACAAACAGAAATGCTGCATTACTCATTATGTCGCAGTTAATGGGTTCATTTGCTATGTGGCCTGCTTCCGCTTAGAATGAATGCTATTAAAAGGGAAATCTATCTATAAAAAGTAGATTGCCTTACCGCATCCATAGAAGGAACCCAAATTGCGCTTTCCGACCGAAGCAATTCCTATTTGTGCATTCAAAACAAAAACAAAGAAATGGAGTGATTGTACAAAAAATGTAAAGGTAAAATTTGAAAGATAATAAACGTAGAAAAGAAATGAGCTTGTTAGAGTTACACGCATCTTTGCACCCATTTCCAACCAACCAACAACTACACAAAAATTGTGTCTATATATAATAACCAAAAAAAGAGAGCATTTTTCAAAAAACAGCACCCTTTTTTCTTGTCTACAAATTCTAACCTCTACATGCTTGAGATGAGGCCAAAATTTAACACTTAAACCAGCGGCAACAGCAGCACCCACTGAAGTGACCTCTGTATTTTTTGGTCGGGCTACGAAAGAAGACAAGCATTCAAGCAATCGTACAAATATACCCCACATAAATAACCAGAAAACGCACAGTTCTTACCCATGCCAAAATTAATAATGTTTGCACAAATTTGAAGGAATGCATTATTATTAGCCATTCCCCCGTCTACTTTCACCATCGAAATTGTATCCGCATGAAGTTCTTCTCGCATAGCGTCCACAATCTATGCACATTGCAAAAATATCACAGAAATTGGGTAGGTTGACGAATAGAAATATTTTTTATTTTTTGTTTGCCTTTATATAAAATGTTCGCAACGTAATCTGCCACTGTAGTGAAGTTAAAATTAAAACAAGCAGTAAAAGCATTCAATAAAAAATTTCTTAAACTTTGCTTCAACCTCGCAAATTCTCCATAAGATCCTACCAACGCGTTTCAATTTCACAAATTTCTATACTTTTTGATGCCTTATTCTCTGCAAGGTTTGCCCAATCACTCGGCTTTTTCATCAATTTTTACCTCATGAAGCATAAAAGCGACGGCTTCCACCATGGCTCTAACAATATGCGCTTTTCCATGATGCTGCGTTAATCCAAGAATGGCTCCACGAGCATCCGTTCTCCATCGCGGCGCAAACAAACCAGAAAAAGCAGGAACGCAGACCACACCGTCAGTATCTTCTACGCTCGTTATCAATTCCTGTCAACCACGAAAGTAATAGTTTAAAAGAATAGGATGGTGCTAAGGGTAAAAAATACAAGGAAATAGACGAAGGCAAGAAGAAAATAATTGCGGAAATCGAGAGAAGAAATAAAGAAAATGTCACAATAGAGTCAAACATTAAGAAAGAAAAATAAATTAAACGACTTAACAATGGGTCACTCACACAATAAAAAATTTGTACGCAAAAATCAGAAAAAATGGAAAACCCCAAATATCATAGAAACCATGTGTAAAGTACACAGAAATTTCATAAAAATAACCCCAACACTGGATATAGAACTTTAAAGCTATCTCACATTTGTGAGAGTGGAATAGCATTACCCTGATAGCCTTCTCATAAACACAATCCAAAGCATGTCAACAAAAAGAGAATAACCACCTTTCTATATTCATTGAAAGTGTTCACAAAAAAAGTACCTCGGTTTCTTGAGGAGAAGATATCAAACCAAGATTATCCTTCATCCAGCTTACACCCGCTCCAGCAATAGCAATCGCACCCTGTAAAGAGAACACGTTTGGTAATATTCATGCTATTGGAAAACTACGGCGTAAAGTTTTTGATTTTTCTCTCTAGAGTAAAACAATCAATTCTCATTTCCTCCATAAAATGTGTTAAAAAGCTTTTTAAAAATCTTTTTCTATAAAACCACTGTACAATACATACTTTTTTCGTATCTTAATGTCTTGTCCTGTTACCTGTTTCATAGTTTATCATTGCCCCCCATTTCTCATTTTGAAAATTCGTATCAAAACGCGGAGGCTTACCTCCAAAGCCCAAATAATGGGGGCATCAGAACCCAGTTGATAGCAAGGGGTGGTCAAAAGTCCACGTGTGGAAAGAACAGGATTTGTACCTATTTAAAGGGTAAGCATCCTATTATGAAGCAGAAAAACTATTGAAAGACGAAAGAAAAAACAGGCACACCTCCGCTTGTCTCGCAATGCCTTTCTCTAATTTGTTGTCATATTTCTGTCCACTCGTATCGGTTATTCTTCCTTCGCGCGCAATCTCTCTCGTTTAACTACACCCATTCGCCTTTTCAATTCCTGCATTTCTCTCTTTCATGCAAAACAATCAATCCACTTACCAGTGTTCATGAGAATAAAGGCTCCTGTTCCAAATGTACATTTCACATCACCAGGTTTAAACACCGCTTGAGCAATGCAAGCCGCTTGTTGATCACCCACACACTGATCATAGAAAAACAAAAAATAGCATCACAAATGCTTCAACAAAGAGTATTCCCAAATATATAATGAAAAAATCAACACAAAAACGTTTCAAAACTCCAGGTAATTTTGAATAAAACATATGCCTTTCATGCGAATTTCGTGGTAAATTGAAGTAGAAAAAACTACCTTAATTTCTATTCAAGATTTAAAAGAGACCTCGCATTTATCATAGTAGAAGAATTAAAAACTATCTTTATTCAACAAAATTTCTCTTTCTCATCGCCATTCCTTACCCCAGAAACAGGAGTACCAATCAATGACGAAAGGGCGACTGCAGTCACATTGCCATATAACTCACTGCTAGATCGAATAGACGGCAAGCAGGAGAGTGGGATATCAAATACACTGAATAATAGTAAAAACTAGCTTAGTATTGGTGTAAAAATCAAGACTATAAACAAAAAATGTAATAGGGGAGGAGCCTGGAACAATTTTTTTAAATGCAAGTATAAAGAACATGAGATATAAAAAAAGAAGACAAAACATGAAAAATGGTTGGATCAAAGAAATAAAATTGCTTATAACTATTCCGAAAAAAACTAATTTAATCAATCAAAGCCCACCTTAATAGTTTAGGTGCCCAATTTTGGGTATGAACACTGCAAAGAAATGTCCGAGAAGCGTTTGTAATATCGGTGACAAAAACACCACCCTCCAGTCCTCCCGTCAAATTCTAAGAATATTTTGAAAAAAAAATAATTTGTAACAGCATAAAAACATATTATAAAAATAGAAGAAAAAAATATAAATCAATTTATAAAGAAAACCTTATTCAAAACGCGTAACTCCATATTCAAAAATATGGAAACCGCTCACATTACATTTCCATAAAAAATATAAGTGATAAGAAAAACTGTTTAACCGTCCTAAGGGAGAAAATATTTTCAAATTTCCTCTTATTTTTTATCATAAGAAGCATCGACGGATGCACATAAAATTCATATTTTTCTCTACAATGCAACTATACATACCCAAATTAGCCAAGAATCGATGGTACCAATACAAGCTCTTTCTTCTTTTACTGCATTACTCACTTCTGGTACATTTTCTAACAACCATTGAATTTTGAAAGCACTAAAGTATGTATTGATAGGCAATCCTACGGTGGGTCGGAATGCATCCTATAAATACAGAATTATTTTTATAACAAGTGACTGGAAATGTTTACAATTTTGTTTTTAAAAAAAATGCATGAACGTCCGCAAAAAAAGAAGATAAAAAATAGCAATCGACACATTGAAACACGAAAATGAAAAATATCAGAGGAAGAAGCGTTGATCAGACAAAAACATGTTGAGAATATGCAAAAAAATAGCACTACCCATAATGCAGTAAACAAAACGCGAGTATAAAAAGAAGATAAAACAATCTTTAAAATGTTCTCAGCGTAAGGATTCACACCAATAAAAGCCTTACCACACTACCATATTTGTCTACATGCCGTTGTACAATATCAGACGTTCGAGTATCCAACCAAACTGAGTGGAAAATAATGTACGAATGTATTAAAAAAAATAGCTTTTTTGAAAATAGTGAAAATGCCCATAAAGATAATTACTACATAAAACAAAGGCGAAACCAATTATATAGAAATTGGAAAAACCCTTCACAATTGCAAGTTACAGGAACATACAGAAAATAACTAGTACAGAAAAGCATCGGTAATGAGAAAAATGGCAACCAAAGTATTTCATTCTATGATATCAGAAAATAACAAAGTAAATATGCAGCATGACATCGCCAATTTTAACCGATGACACATTATGAGAGGTGTACTAGCACTGGTAGTAGCATATCTCTGTATTCACAAACAACAAGCGTATTTCACAACCCACAGGTGTTCTTCCATTCCTCGCTTTTTATAGTAAGTAAAACAAGATGTTGAAACAAAATCCAAACAAGTTTCATTGTATAAGTATAAAAATATACTGACATGAAAATAAAAATCACTAAAATATCCATACAAAAATACATAGAATAAAAAAGGAGAGCATTCTAAGCACAGAAAAAAGAGTAAAAATTAATCATAAACGAACTCTTTACTTTGGTGCCAGTCCAGCTCTTACCAATAGCATTGTATAAAGGCTTTCCAGTAAATTTATCCCACGCCACCACAGTTTCTCGTTGATTCGTAATTCCAATGGATACAATCTTAAAGTCAGAATGCTGCATAAGCAATATCCAATACACGGAAGTTATAAAAAAACTTTTAAAACACTCTCCACACGCATGGCTACTTCTCCTTTTCAAGAATCAACGGAAAATGAAGCATTAAAAATTCGTAAAAAGCAGTGCATGGACTTATTTAAGTGGTTATCAACGACATAAATATATACAAAATACAAAAATTTAGTTGTGGGCAGTGCATACAAATATATAGCTCAAGGTTAAAAAAAAAGCAATGAGGATTCACCGTGGCTTTAGCTTCCACCAAAACCGTATTGATAACCGTGTAAGTATTATTCAAAATTTCCATAGGATCATGCTCACACCATCTACAAAATTAAAAGTATAGAAAATGCATCACTTTATATATAACCCCAAAGTCTTTTTCCATAAGCAAAATATTTGGGAAGCTGATGCAATAAAAATCTTGAAGGCATTCAATTTGTATTTTTTTCATCTTTACACTACAAATTGCGTGTATGAAATGTGTTCTATTTTACGTATTATATATTTTATTCGTTTTCTTCATCAATACATATTTCTATCGCGTTAATTGAATTTATCAACATAGATACAAATTTACACATGAAGTTAGCGAACCCTGACTGAGGATAATGCTGCTCATGCAGTTCACTAGCAGAAAATAACTTCTTCAATTTATTGTCGTACAAAGTGAATCGGGTAGATTGCGTACCCTGATCAATGCTACCAACAAATTCCATGGCGTTCTATCTGAAATACAAAAAAACGAAAGAAATAGAGTAGAGAGAAACAGTTAAAGGAATAAGTGACGACAAGATATCTCTCTCAATCAGTAGTAGAGCAGTTTATTATGAGAGAAATGCGTATAAGGGATAGAAAAATAATGAAAAGGCCTTCTATAAGCATCATAAAAGATAGCAATGCAAAAGCCGTTTTCATTCAAAACAAGGATAGGGTAGTTAAAAAAATATGCGTTGCGGTAATACAATATACTATCATCTTCTTAGTGCTAGAGAAATGCTGTAAATACTATAAAATGAAACAAAGAGTTTAATCATTTTGATGAAATAACACGTAATAAACAGTTTTGATTTTATTTTGACATTATAACTGCCATGAAAGCTTCTTCAAGAATTTGTTCCGGAGAAAGCAACACAAGTGTAGAAAAAAAAAATGTTTTTAATAAGAGTGTAAACTTTGGGATTAAAACTACGCAACGAACTGAAATTATTCTACTCACAAACGCCTAAACAATTTTTGAAGAAACAGGATTGTCTCTTTTTACTCCATACTACGTACGCAAAAATTATGAATGCGTTTGCAAAGGATATTACGCAAGATTAGCAGGATACGCAACAAAAATAGCAAAATAAGAGTCTCAAACGGTTCTCTTCAGAGGATAGCAATATTATCTTCTATAAACTACCACGAAGAACATACACGTTTTGGTGGTTAATTAAAGGATTCTCGTGCTCACGGTTTCATACAGGTCGAAACAGTCTGTTTCACTCGTTAAGGAATGTTTGCACCAGATCTCATATACTATTGCTGCTCGTTCGCTACATTTCTTGATTGTACTCGAGATAATTACTTGCACAAGGCTCAATAAACAATTGCTCAACGCGTCGCCTGCTTAACCCAAGAAATTCGACACTGCAATCGTAGGTGAAACTACAGGGGAAGATGGATAGCTACTCAAAGTTCAAACGTGAAGCAATGATATATCAAAGAAATGTGTAACGTGAGCAGTACTCAAGTAAACTCAAATCAAATATACGAGATCT
This sequence comes from Cardiosporidium cionae, assembly GCA_015476325.1. Classification (NCBI taxonomy): domain Eukaryota; phylum Apicomplexa; class Aconoidasida; order Nephromycida; genus Cardiosporidium; species Cardiosporidium cionae. The sequence goes on from JADAQX010000775.1 coordinate 22,998, forward strand.
ATCCCGAGCAAAACCGCGATAATTTAACAACAAATGTTACTGATTTCCTTACCAGTTTTACTTTCCGACAGGCAACGCAAGTGTATCAGCTACAAACAAAAATTGATGAATTACAATTAATTAGTATTTAGATTGGACAAAATTACCTAAACTTGTTCATGTAGGAACAGCATTGACAAAAGAACAAAGAATAGTGGTGGTTAGTACCAGGATCAAAGTCTAAAATAGATTATTCTACTTGCAACAGAAAAGAAAACAACAGCACCAAAACTAAAACCATTTGTTAATTGTGTAACTCTCGCAGTTTCCTGGGCACTACAGTTCAGTTCACCATGCACGGTAATAACTCCCCCACCGGTCCCCTCAGAATACCTACCTACACGCATTTTTTCAATGAAACTCCAAGCGTTACAGGCAATCCAACATTTTTCATTCTGAGCGGGGTTAAATTTTTTATTCCTGCAACTGTACAGCGCCGCGACACTTTTCCTCTTTCCATTGCATTTTACGTGCATGGAATAAGAATTAGTCAACGCTTTGCTGAATTCACTTTGGAAATTGAATTTTTCTTCAGGTTATTCTTGCTTTTAATGATGCTTCTCTTCACATTATCAGCGGAATAAATGAGTCGTGTGTGTATGGAAAAGTATGAAACGATACACGTGGAGCACTACAGACTAGTTCAACGTAGCCAGACACTAACTAAGGTCTCTATTCAAGCTTAAAGTGTGCGAGCTTGATAGCACTGAAGTTTTACATATAAGCCTTTTAAAAGCTTAATAATTTCAAAAGTGCATTGTATGAAACAAATTGCAGTAACTTTCCTAAAAGATAGCCAAGCTACAAAACGACTTTGTATTTTTTTTATTGCCTTGGTAAGAGAGAAATTGTGACAAGTCGTCACTATACTGCCTGTTACTATACGTATTCAATCCATTAAAAAGAATACTTACATCTTTAACATAATCAAAGTACTCACACCAGTGTTGATTACTGATGTAGCGGTGAACGTTTTGCGAATTGATGAACAAAGAAGCAAGCAAGAAGAGCACCCGTGCAAACGTTAAAGTTGGTTTAACATTTCTCCATTATCTTTAAGCACACCAAACCGGGAGAGTTCGGTGTTTGTTAATGATTACTTTTTCTGTAGTATAACTAGATACTCGGAAACAGAGCAGCTCTGTGTTTCCTTTGATAATTTTATTTTTGATTAGAAAAAAATGCAATTGCGAAAGTTTCTATCAATGATTTCCAGTAATAGAAATGAATCCAAATTTGGTTTTACCGTGCAGTTATTTGCACTAGACTTCTACATTTTAAGCTTTTCTTTTATTTCGCTTATATCTCAAAGGAAATCAAGAAAAAGATAGTCCAAAAGTTTTTTTCAAATGAGACTTAAGAATAATTGCAAACATCTCGGGATTTAAAACCATAGAAATTATTACTGCAGCACGGAAATTTATCACGACACTAGCCATACTAATATAATAAATTCTGTTTCCTAGAATCCTATTTGTTAATGAGTAATTACAGCAACTAGTTCCACATTCTTGTGTTTTATTATTCCTTCCCTTTTTCCCTCTTCATTACCCTATTATGAATTCATCGCCGCAATGTGAAATGCATATAATATTAAGTTATGGCTACAACGACCTCGCAAAAATATTCATTTTTGACGTGCGGTAATAGTAGCATTAACAATAATAATACAAGTTTTTCCCTAACACACCTAAACAAA